>JBBPBX010055648.1:0-23034 GCA_038048925.1 Garcialebias charrua
CTGACTGTGACAGGCAGGAGCCATCCCATCCGGAAAAAGGACGCGTCTGTTTGACTGACGTCACTTTGCCCAGGAGCTCTGGCAAAGGTCCTGGGATTCCCCCTAAAGACCAGTTCCATCTCAAATAAACATTCTGACTAGTCAACAGTAAATGTGACTGGTCGAAAGTCATTCTTTGATACCTAGAATGTAATGACGGGTAGTCAGACTACACGATTTTATGTTAAAAGAGCTTGCCATACAGGTCCGTTCTCAGTGATGAGAAACCGTGACCCGGAGCCATTCATGGAAACCATCTCTGAAAAACGGTGCATGTGTAGTAAATTTAATTTCACTACTACGTGAGCGGCAGCCATCATTCTGATAATCTCATTACTGTACTGTATTCATAACGCTGGAACTGACCTGCTGATGTACTGAAGAAGTGACGTCAGCTGCTCTTTGTTCCGATAAAACAGCCGTGGATCGTCCCAGTAAAAATACTTTATGGGCTGGAGTAGGGCTGGGCGATATGGAAAAAATCATATATCACGATATGGACTTTTTTATATCACGATAACGATATATATCACGATATAAAAAAAAACTTTGGTCCAAATTTTTCCTGTACACACACACACATCGTGTTGTATATATACAACACGATGTGTGTGTGTGTGTGTACAGGAAAAATTTGGACCAAAGTTTTTATTTTATTTTTTATTTTATTTTACTACAGATACAGTTACAATTATAAGAATGTGAACAAAAAGAACAAGGAAATTTGGACCAAAGTAGAAACTTTGGTCCAACTTTGGACCTACTTTGGTCCAAATTTTTCCTGCAGGTGGCGGTAAAACAACGGCTGCTAATAAAACCCACGAAGAAGAAATCCGCTCTGACTGGAATCTGGAGTAAACAAGGCAAAGAAACAGAAAAGAGAAAACGTTGCGTTTGATTCCGGTTCTGTTGTGTCTCTGGTCTGTTTTGTATTGGTTAACTGGACCCGAGTTCGGACTCGGTTGAACTTCGTGTCCTCTGGACCCATTTTGTCTCAGAGTTTCAGCGGAGCTAAATAATGGAAGCTAACAAATAATAATAATAATAATAATAATGAATTCAATTTATAATGCACTTTTCATTAATAAAAATCTCAAAGTGCTACAATGTGTAACAAGGTAAAGGTAAAAAATAAAACAAGTGATAAAATCAAATAAAATCAATAATAATATCGACTAAGATCAAAGATAAAATCATGTAGATTTAGGCTTGCTTAAAAAATAAATAAAATAAAACAAGTGATAAAATCAAGTAAAATCAATAAAGATAACAGCTAAGATCAAAGATAAAATCATGTGGAGGCAGAATAGGCTTGCTTAAAAAGAAAAGTCTTAATGCCGCTTTTAAAGTCAACCAGTGACTGTGGAGCTCTCAGGTCGTCAGGGAGGGAGTTCCACAGGCGGGGGGCAGCCACACAGAATGCTCGGTCTCCCATGGTCCTCAATTTGGTCCGAGGAATATGAAGTAAATTACTGTTCTGTGATCGTAGAGACCGGGTGGATGAATATGGTGCAAGAATGTCCTTTAGATAGTCAGGTGAAGTTCCGTGCAAGCATTGATGGGTAATGAGAGCAGTTTTATATTGAATTCTGTAGGTGACAGGAAGCCAATGGAGGTTATGGAGAATGGGTGTAATATGATCAAATTTGCGAACTCTCAACAGAATCCTAGCTGCACTGTTTTGAATATATTGAAGCTTCTGAATGTTTTTGCCAGGGATACCAATAAACAGGGAGTTGCAGTAGTCGAGCCTGGAGGAGACAAAGGCATGGACGAGTTTCTCAGCATCAGAAAAAGTCAGAGATGGGCGAAGTCTGGAGATGTTTCGAAGATGGAAGAAGCAGGTTTTAAACAGATGCTTAATGTGATTTTCAAATGTGAGATGAGAGTCCATTTTTATTCCAAGATTTGTAACAGAGGTGGAGAGGGGGATGTCTTGACCAGAGAAGGAGATTGTTGTTAAAGTTGATGTTTGTACCTGGTGAGGGGTGCCGATCAATATGGCCTCGGTCTTGGAGCAGTTCAGTTGAAGAAAGTTTTGATTCATCCATGCCTTTATTTCCTCCAGGCAGGCAGAGAGAGCAGTGAGTGCAGTGAGAGCAGTGAGTGAAGATGGAGATAGGGATGATGATGATGCTCCAGTCCTGATGTAAAGTTGTGTGTCGTCGGCATAGCAGTGAAAGGAAATGTTGAACTGATTAATAATTTGACCCAAAGGCAGCATGTAAAGGGAAAACAGCAGGGGCCCCAGAACTGACCCCTGAGGTACACCACAGGAGACACCGACTGTCTGGGAAGTCTGCATTAATGGTGCCTTTCCAGACATGCAAGCTTCCCATGCCACAAGCGCTCATGCAACCCCATACCATCAGTGATGCAGTGACCTGGTTCAGAACCAGGCTTCTGAACAGAGCATTGATAACAACTTGGGCTATCCTTGTCCACTCTGGTCCGGATGACATGGCGTCCCAGTGTTCCATAAAGAACTTCAAATCGTGACTCATCTGACCACAGAACAGTCTTTCATTTTGCCACACTCCATTTTAAATTACCCCTGGCCCAGTGCAAACATCTGAGCTTGTGGAGCTTGCTTAGAAATGGCTTCCTCTTTGCACTGTAGAGTTTCAGCTGGCAACGGCGGATGGCACGGTGGATTGTGTTCACTGACAATGCTTTCTGGAAGTATTCCTGAGCCCATTCTGTTATTTCCTTGACAGTGGCATTCCTGTTTGAGGTGCAGTGACGTTTAAGGGCCCGGAGATCACGAGCATCCAGTAGAGTTTTACGGCCTTGACCCTTACGCACAGCGATTGTTCCAGATTCTCTGAATCTTTTGATGATGTTATGCACGGTTGATGATGATAACTTAAAAGTCTTTGCTATTTTACGCTGGGTAACACCATTCTGGTATTGCTGCACTATCTTTCTGTGCAACAATGGTGGAATTGGTGATCCTCTTACCATCTTGGCTTCTGAGAGACACTGACACTCTGAGAAGCTCTTTTTATACCCAATCATGTTGTCAATTGACCTAATTAGTGTTAATTGGTCTTCCAGCTGTTTGTTATATGCTCAATTTCCTTTTTCCAGCCACTTATTGCTACTTGTCCCAACTTTTTTGGGATTTGTTGACACTGAAATTTTGAAACAACATATATTTCCTTTGAAATGTTACATTTACTCAGATTAAACTTTTGATCTGTCATCTATGTTCTATTACGAATAAAATATGGACATTTACCATCTCCACATCATTGCATTCATTTTTTCTTCACAATTTGTTTAGTGTCCCAACTTTTTTGGAATCCGGTTTGTATCACAATATTATATTTGAGCCATAACGCCCACCCCTAAGTGGACCAACCAGTTTGCTGGTGATAAGATGGTTTCTGGGTCCCGCTCTCTCTCTCATTGACTCGTCTGAGGCAGCCATAGCCAAAGGTTCACGTCCTATTTATCTGACAGGACTTTCTCTATCTTGCTCAATGGCTACTCTTCCTCTACAGCCCCTCTTCTGTGTGGGGTGCCCCAGGGTTCCATTTTGGGCCCTCTGCTCTTTTCCTTGTACCTGTTGCCACTTGGATCTATTATAAGACAACACAATGTCAACTTTCATTTTTATGCAGATGATTTGCAGATCTATTTACCATTAAGGCCTGGATCCAGTAACCCAATGTGTTCTCTCTTTGACTGCATCTCTGAAATCAAACATTGGCTAAACAATAACTTCCTATTTTTAAATGACAGTAAAACAGAATGGATTTTATTTGGTAACAAAGATGCAACTGGCCTGGGAAATGTGAATATTAACTTCAGTGACAGTGTGAAAAACCTTGGAGTGACCTTTGATAAGGCTTTACATTTTGACAAACACATCGCCTCTGTTGTCCGGTCTGGATTTTTTTATTTACGTCTTTTAAAAAAGGTCAAACCCTTTTTAAACCGTTGTGACTTGGAGAAGGCTGTTCATGCTTTTATCAGTTCTAGGCTCGATTATTGTAACGCTCTGTATGTTGGTGTGCCTCAGTCAACACTGAGCCGCCTCCAGCTTGTTCAGAATGCAGCAGCTCGCCTTTTAACCAACACTCCTAGATGGGACCACATCACACCTGTTTTATTCTCTCTACATTGGCTTCCTGTCCGTTTTAGGATAGATTTTAAACTTTTATTATTTGTTTTTAAAGCTCTGAATGGCCTCGCTCCTACTTATATAACGGAGTTGTTAAGTTTCCCCGCCCGCTCCAGGTCTCTGAGGTCAGATAGCCAACTCTTGCTCTCTGTTCCACGGACAAAATATAAACGTTGGGGTGACCGTGCCTTTTCTGCGGCCGCACCTCGACTCTGGAATACACTCCCACTTGAGCTACGCCAGATTACTGAACTTGGCCCTTTTAAATCAAAGCTTAAGACTTTTTTATTCAAACTGGCTTTTGGTAATTAAATATGTGGTGACATTTCTGGTTTTAATTTTGCTTTTATGTTGTGTTTTTCTTGATTTTTAATCTGTCTTTTTAAGTACTGCACTGTTTTTTGTTAAGCACTTTGGTCACCACCACCGTGGTTGTGTAAAGTGCTATATAAATGAATAAATGAAAATGAAAGTGGTTCACTTGGTCAAAGTGGTTCACTTGGTCTCTGGCTATGGCTGCCTCAGCAAAGTCGACGGGGGAGAGAGTGGGACCCAGAAATCATCTTATCACCAGCAAACTGGTTGGTCCACTATGAGTGTGCTGCTTGTGGGACTGAGTTTGTTGTGGCTCCTCGGACTGATGAGGTCCTTTGGATGAAACGTCACAACAACAAAAAAAGAAACCGTCCAGATGACCTGACTGAACCTTGTTGGATTTTTTTACCTGGATTATTGAGTATGAACTTTGATGGTTTTCAGCCACTGTTTCACTGGAATTGAAATTCATTCATTCAACCTTTATTTAGTCAGGTAAATCTTATTGAGCTTCGAGTGCTCATTTACGAAAGCGACCTGCTAAATGGGAAGCTTCCAAGAATTTAAATGAGTTCACAGCATATTAGCCTGTCTTAAATTGTGTTTTCTTTTTTTCTTTTTTACAGGAACTGTCCAAAATCACAATGCCTATCATCTTTAATGAGCCATTAAGCTTCCTGCAGAGAATCTCAGAATACATGGAACACACCTACCTCCTCAACAGAGCCTGCTTGCTGTCTGACTCCATAGAGCGCATGCAGGTTCGAGTCACACGTAGAATGCACACACTTTTTATCACCTAAAAAATCTTTGCTTCACAGTCTCATTAAACACATCGGTTCCTCAAATCGATGTCGGGACATGGAATAAATAAGCATGTTTTATTTTAAACTTGGTCATCTTTAAAGCTTATGCTTTTTTAACATGTCTGTAAAATAATTATTTTTAACATTTCTGTAGACCTTTGAACATTTTTATGACACTAACGTTCTTCTGTTTAACAAAACTTATCAGAAGACCTGGTGTTTTATTTTGATGAAGCTTTAGGTCACAGCTGGTGAAGATTCTCAGTCATCCAGGACATGATAAATTCAAAAATCTTTCAATACAAAAACAACTGGACTTTATTTGTAACCCAGATGAACACAGATTTGGGAGGGGGGTGAAGGAAGCTGTTTATGTTAAAAGAGAGAAACCTTCTCTTAAAGCTGCACTATGTAACTTTGTAGTGCAGTCTGTAACTTTTCTAACAATATATTTTTAACATATTTTTTCACTCTGTCACTATCTACTGACAGACTGGTGTTAGACAAAGTAATCTCTGAAAAAAACTATAGTCCCCTTGCTTCTCTATCAGCATTTATAAAAACACTAAAAACACAGAGTGACCCGCCGTTAACCAGCCAATAAAAACAGAGTTTGTAACCAGCCAATAAAAACAGAGCTTGAATTTGAATCAGCCAATAAAAACAGAGCTTGAATTTGAATTTCAGCAGAGCAAGGGGGGCAGAGCCATATATGGCTCTGAGGGGGAGGGATCAGAATGCTTTGCCTGTTGAAAATATTTCTAAGTTCTGTGCTTTACAGAAAGTTACACATAGCAGCTTTAACAGAGGAGGATGCCTCAGATTTCAACTCTCAAAAACGTACAGTATAATGCAGCTTTAGGACTGATTCCCAGCCAGTTTTCACACCTGATGGGAACAGAGGAGCCTCATCTGTGAATTAGACTCACAAAGACCCTAAAACCCCTACTGTTAAGGTGTGAGGTGTGATTTGTCAATCTATATACCGGTATGTATGTGTGTATCTTATCTCACTCAGCCTTTAGAACCTGAACCCTCACTGCTCTTTGAATTGCGACAGCTCCTCGGATAAAGAGCAAAACGTCTTCTGTTACAAATAAAGTCCAGTTGTTTTTGTATTGAAAGTTTCTTTTTTAAATTTAGGTCACATAACTTTTTTGTTTTACCAGGTTAACAAATCCAGATACAAACTGAATACTGAAGTACCCTTGTGCTATATAATAAATACCAGTTTACTTTTTATAGATACACTCACACATATATAAATGCTAATGTGGTTTGTGATCCTTTATTTTTTTAGGCAGTTGCTGCTTTTGCTGTGTCGGCAGTTGCGTCTCAGTGGGACAGAACTGGAAAACCATTCAACCCACTGCTGGGAGAGACCTATGAACTCATCAGGTATGCACACACACCACATCTTTCATCAAGGCCTCTCCACCTATGATAATCTTATTTCATATTTTTCATTTCTGCAGAGAAGAGCAGGGTTTCCGGCTTATATCTGAGCAGGTATCCCATCATCCTCCAGTCAGTGCCTTCCACGCAGAGAGCCTCACCGGGGACTTTGTCTTCCATGGCTCCATTTATCCAAAACTCAAGTTCTGGGGCAAGAGTGTTGAGGCAGAGCCAAGAGGAACAATCACACTAGAACTACTCAAGTGAGATATTCATATGTTTGTTTTTTAGTACAGGAGTCCCTCGCTACTTCGCGGTTTGTTTATCGCGGACTCACTCCATCATGGTTTTTCAAAATAAGATTGGACATGACACACAATTGGCTGATTGATGGATGAGCTGCACGATCGTCATAGAATTTTTATTTAAAATAAATTATTTTAAATTATTTAGCACCTGCTGCACTTTTGTGCCGCCCATACTGCAGGGTAAGCTTCCTCTTGCAGCTGATCAGCTGTTCTTTGTGCAGAGTGGAGAAGTGGGCGTGGCCAAGAGTTCTTGCAGGTGGCAAAGAGCAGCCAAGGCAGGGAGCTGAAATCATGACATCCTGTGCTCTCAAGCCGGGTACACACCAAACGTGTTTCGAGCAGCCGAAGCAACCAGTTTACATGCAAAGTTTATGTGGCCGCGCATCAAGGAGCGGCGCAGCGTGACGCGGCGCGTTTTGAGCAGTTTAAGCAGCGCGGCAGGGTGCGGCAGTTATTTTCCGTGCACGCGGCGCGTCTAGAGCAGCGGCTGCCCGAGTTCAACAAATTGAACTTTGACCTACTTTGGCTGCTCGACGCGTAGCAGCAACCAATCGGGAGAGACTCTGCTATGTGATGACGCAACGACGACGGAACTTTTTTTGGACTTTTTAAACTTAGCCCAACGAGCCTCCATGAAGAAACCAGCCTCCGGTAAGAAACTTGGCATTTTTACAGTTGCCGCTGTCCGCTCGAGCGTACGATCACCCCAAACATAAAAAAAAAAACGTTTTAATCTCAACAAAGACTTTCGGAGCTGCAGTTCGGCTCGTAGAAAACCCACTCAAGTAGTAACGAGGCTCACGAACAGCTGATTTTATCTGCCCGGTGTACAAAAAACAAAACAAACCCGACCGGAAAAGGACCAAGACGCTCCTCCCACTGATCGTCTTCAGACGCGTTCGGTGTGAACAGACGTCTGTTGACAAGCAGCCAACACCGCGCGTCGGGAGCGTTTTTGCTGCTCAAGACGCGTTTGGTGGGAACCCGGCTTTAGAGCGTTTAGATTGGCTTCAGGGTACGCTCCCCCGCGATAAACGAGGGACTACTGTAGATTGTTTTAAAGTCTTTGTTCGGTTAATTTTTTCCTTTTTTAAAATTCCTTGTACAACTTCATTCAATCCCTCATCATTTTTACTACATCCCTTCCTTCATTTCCTCCTTTGCTCTCCTTCAGGCACAATGAAGTCTACACGTGGACAAATCCTTACTGCTGCGTACACAACATCATCCTGGGCAAACTATGGATAGAGCAGTATGGCACAGTGGAGATAGTCAACCACAGGTATATGAACGACACATGCACTGCAGCTTCTGAAACAACTATTTAGAACAATATAACAGAATCAGGTCCACTGTACGGATTCTTTTTTTGTTGAAACGTTTTATCTTTTATCCAAAGACATTCAGTCTGAGGAGCCGCAACACATTCGGTCTTATAAGATCAACCTGTTTGCTAGTGACAGACAAAACTAGTTGTTCACATGCTAAAGAAGGACCATCAGTCTCTAGTTAGATTGTTAGATGGCCACTTGCTATTCAGAGAGGGCTGAAGTGATGCACATAAAAATTACTTCATATTTATAACTACAGTGTCTTATATCCTCTTTCTAATTTGAATTTATAAATACTGTATCCACTGTTTGATGCCATCTTAGAAAAGAAACTGAACCCCAGATCTCGTTTGCTCTGATATACGAGACTGAAGCTTGTTTATTCTCTGCGCTCTTTGGCAAACAAATTTTATAAGCCGTATTTGTCCAGGAAAGCTGTGTAAAGCTGTTATTATCCTGGTTTGTACCTTGCTGTGCTGTACTCGCACAGTTGCACAGATTCATACGACAGTCTGTGAGGTCATCCCACTCTGTTTACTGTTGCACTGATTGGTTAAGAGCCTAAAAATCATGTAAACACAACACTGAGGTTTGAACATTAATCTTTATCTTTGAACTTTATTTCTCTGTAGTTCATTTACGCTCATCAAGATGTTCTCTGGTTTTTAATTTTTATTCTTTGCCCTGCAGCACTGGAGAGAAGTGTGTGCTGAATTTCAAGCCATGCGGGATGTTTGGCAAAGAGTTGCACAAAGTTGAAGGATACATACAAGACAAGAGGTTAAACATCACCTTGACTGCAATTTATTTTAATCAAACATTTATACATTTAAAAGTTCTTTACTTTCTTTTTTCTTTTAAAACATCCTTTTAGTTTTTTTTCCTTCCAAATTTTTAAAATAAAATTTCCTTTACTCTCATTTAATTGTTGTCCTGCCTTTCTTTCCTCATTGTCTTTCAACTCATCACACTCATTTTTTTACTTTCTCCCCGCTATTTCCTCTTCTGTTCTTTTTTCTCTAGTAAAAAGAAGCTCTGTGTAATCTATGGGAAGTGGACTGAGTGCATGTGGAGTGTCAACCCCCAGCTTTACGAGGCCCACAAGAAGTCTGAGAAGAAAGGCGACAACAAGACCAAAAAACAAGTGAGAATACGTCTTTAACTCATGTCTGTACTTGTCTAAGCAAGCTCAAAATTTAAAATGTGCAGTAGCTATAAATAACTTTGAGACTTTGTTGCTTTTAAACAGAGAAAATCATTTTGTCTGTAGTTTCTGTCTGAAAATATTGAATACATTTTCATTCTCTCTTGGTTGTGTCCTCAACTTTGTGTGTTTTTATTTGGGTGAAACAAAAGGCTTCTACAGACTGGTGTTCTACCTTAGTGTGCTGACGTATTCGTAACGCAGTGTGAAAAAAAATCAACAATAATCTTATTAAATCATGCATATAAGTTGCATATAAATAAATATTCATAGATCCAGTTCTTAGGATTCAATTTGGTCTTAAACATTTGGTTGCATCTTTTCTTAGTTAAAATTAACTGCATCATTTCCAGGAGGAGCTCCAGAAAACGGAGAATGATGAAGCAGACGATATGCCTGAGGTCCTAGAGACGGTGTCTGTAGTACCAGGAAGTACTCTATTGTGGAGGATAGAGTCCAGACCAGCACATTCTGCGACGGTAATAATATAAAATAACACACAAACACACACAGGTGTAAATTCAACCTCCTGTAAGTCAGTGAGCAGTGAGCACTATAAAGTCAATGTTTATAATATTCTCTTATAATAATAATAATAATAATGCATTTTATTTGGTAGCGCCTTTCAAAACACTCAAGGACACTTCACAGCATTAAAAACACAATAAAAACAGTATAAAATAACTATATACCGGTAAAAAGAAAAATTAAAATCAATTAAAAAAACACACAAAAAAGAAAATATATAAAATAACTACATAAAAAAGAAAAATTAAAGTGAGAAGGTTATCACATTATTCTTTGGCCATTTGGCATCAAGTTTGATTCAGTATTTCAATTTCAAACTAAAAGCTAATATATGTTCTAGAATTGACACATTTAACATCAGTGTGCTGGGATTAAAAGTACTGTATGTATATTGCAGGGCGATGGCACGCCGGCACCGTGCCTGATCTTTGGCATACCTGCAAAAAAAATTTTTTTCAAAAGTGTTTGCCCAGAGATAGACATTTTTCTGTATCTGACAGAGGCAAGGCTTTCCCTTCCAACCACACTAAATAGGCCTACTAGCTAATTGGAGCAGGCCTTGGGTATCGGCAAAACTTTGATTCAGATCTAGCAGTCGTTCAAGTCAAAGTCAAAGTCAACTTTATTTTCAGAACTGCAAATGTACTAGCCTGGCCCTCGCCCTCCTACGCAGCTCCGCTCAATTCTCATTTCCCTTCACTGCTCAGTCTGGGACTTCTCCCATCCACAAGGATTTCTCCGGTAGATTTTTGACCGGACCAATCAGAGAACAGAAGGAGCGGAGCTTTTGGCCCCTAACCCACGCCCCCACCTGTCCTGTCCCAGCGCGCAGCCAGCGAGCACCCGCATGTTCTTATTCAAAGCGATGCAGGACTGTTTTATATCTGACACAAATGTATTAATTTCCCCTTCTTAATCCCTTATCTGGAGTTTTCTGGAGTTTTTTTTGTAAAAAGTCAAGTAATCGCTCCCTCCTCCTCTCCCTCCGCTGAGTGAAATGAACGAGGAAGAGCCTCAGGTTGTCACGAGAGAATTAAACTTGGGTTTTACGTTGCTGCCCGAGTCCCTGCATATTTTCTGGCCTTATGGTGAGCTGGACCAGAGCTACATGGTTTTATTTTTATTTTTTAAGACGTTTTATTTCCATAAACACAGAATATCCAGTGGTAGCTTCTTGGCTCCCTGTCAAATTCAGAAATATATATATATATTAAAAATCTTAATTCTAACCTACAAAGTTCTCAACAACCTAGCTCCATTTTATATTTGAGATCTTATTGTTCCATATTTTCCTAACAGAGAAATTCGTTCTTAGGCTGCAGGTTTACTTGTGGTTCCTAGAGTTTCCAAAAGCAGAATGGGAGGAAGATCTTTCAGTTCTCAGGCTCCTCTCTTGTGGAGCCAACTTCCAGTTTCTGTCCGTGAGGCTGACGCATTGTCCAGTTTTAAAACTGGACTTAAGATTTTCCTTTTTTTTTTTTTAAATCATATAGTTTGGGTCGGCTTGGGTTTCCTGAGCTACCCATGAGTTATGTTGCTATAGGCTTAGACTACTGGAGGACAAATTGACCACATTTCCTCACTCTGCTGCTGTCTTTACTTACTCTACCTGTTTTCATTTATAATTATTTCTATCCTTAGCTTGTGTTTTTTTTCTTGCCTCCTATAGAAATTACATCTGGACCTGCCATTGTGTATCTGTTCCTCCTTCCTGTTCCTCTCAAATGTAGCCGGTCGAAGCAGATGGCCGCTCGTCCTGAGCCCGGTTCTGCCAGAGGGTTATTCTTGTTAAAAGTGAGTATTTCCTTTCCACTGTTGCCTTTGTGCTTGCTCAGGGTGGGAGACTCAACACAATCCTGGCTTCCTTAGACAGAGAACTTTACTAATTGACTTTTACAATGAATGTGAATGTTTTTGTACAGTTTCCTGAGACAACTTCTGTTTTGACTTGGCGCTATATAAATAAGCTGAATTGAATTGATAAAGTTCTAACAGACTTATTTTTACATATAGGTTTACTTTCAGGACTGCATCATTCTGATATTTGGTAAATTTAGCTGAAATCTGCTTCACGGTGGTATTTTTCCCTTTCGACAGCAAAATGATACACAGCCGCTTACTTTGAAGAAAACCTCCTTGCTGCCGTACCGCGATAACATACAATCATTCCTGCCTGCAAGCGGACATTCAGCTTCTACTCTGCTCTGTAACTGGAACTGATACAATTTCTGAAATTAATAGTATTATATTAAAAAGTATCAGGAATGCACAGCTCTGGATTATCCATTTATTTTTGCTCATTTATATCCAAAAGACTGACTCAGACATGTTAATAGCTTTTATCAACTGTATTAAAATAACCCATTTTTCTACCTGAATGGGGCAGACACCGATTTGTTTCTGGTGGATTTACCATTTTTATGTGTTTTCCAATCAAGATGGTCCTTTGCCATTTGTTTTGCATGTTCTCTTGGATGTGTATCCTGGATATCTTCTGACTTCTACAAGGCAGAAATAATCTTTTGTTGCTCCTTGGTCTCCTGTATCTTACCTACATTTGCTGGTGAAGATTCTCAGTCGTCCAGGACATGATAAATCAAAAAGGCGTTCAATTCAAGATCAACTGGACTTTATTTGTAACAGAAGACGTTTCGCTTCTCATCCGAGAAGCTTTATCAATTGATAAAGCTTCTCGGATGAGAAGCGAAACGTCTTCTGTTACAAATAAAGTCCAGTTGATCTTGAATTGAACGCCTTTTTGATTTACCTACATTTGGATTCACGTCCTTTCCAACTGTGCACACATCCCTAATCTTTTGTCAGCTGCAAATACAGATGTGCTATCATCATACATTTTCTCTTAGTCCACATTACCATTATTGTTTAGCTTGAATATTTTTGATAAACTGGTCCACTATTTTTCGCAAAGCTGAGTTGAAGCTAACTAGGCCTCTGGGGTTGACTCAACAGCATTTTTTTCCAGCTGCATGACTCACCACATATATAGAGATTGGATCCAGTTATTGGTTTATTCCATGACTCAAACTCATTTTGCAGAAGAAATATGCTTCTACAACTTTTTATCTTACAAACATCAGACATAGTATAAGTGAAGTCAAACAGCTGGATATACTGTAGTTGGCACAATGATCAGTACAAAAAAGGGAAATCATTTGTTAGGCTGTGACACGCATATACTACAAATACAAGAAGTATACATTCAGTATTTAAGAAATTTGGCACAATACAAATGATTTCACTCGTTTTGTCACATCAGGCAAATTTTCTTTGGAACTAGGCGCAGCCAAGGAAGTGACATCAATGGGGAGCTCTCTAAAATGAGGAACTTCCTGGTTTTTGTTTGCTATAACAATATTATTTGAACTCTGACTCCCCTACATCTCTCTCTGATAGTGACTCATAATAATCAAAAGAAATCAGAACAAGTGCTCAATACAAAAACAACTGGACTTTATTTGTTGCAGAAAACGTTTCACCCTTTATCCAAAGGGCTTTTTCAATTCAAAGGAGCAGCCTGTGTGACAGAGACTGTGTGTTTTTGTATTGAGCGCTTGTTCTGATTTTATCATGTCCTGGATGACAGAGAATCTTCACCAGCATAAATCAAAAGAAACATTAGATTTTCCTCTGCAGCCTGTGTGGCTATCTGTTGCAGCAATGCTTGGCTCACATGCAGGTGTTCCCCTTTGACATCACTTCCTGTTGTTGGGCGTGCAAATATCGGACATCCCCATGACAGTTTAGATGAAGCGGGTAAAACACAGCGGTACGTTTTGTTGAACTTTTAAGTCAACTTTCACAAACCAAAGGTGAGCACTGTGTCATTTTAAAGTCATAAAAATAGTGTATGCAATAATGAAAGCTCATGACAAAACCAGCGACGTAACAAAACACTGACATATCTGTTTGCAAGACAAGATATTTTGCAAAACACGTTTTGTCTTTAAGACCAAAAAATTATTTGATTATGTCTGTGAAATAATATTTTTATTTTATTTTAAAATTTGTGGGAGGGGCCAAAGGGGTCGGGTGCAATGTGGGATGGGTGGTGGCCGAGGGCGGGGACACTTGCGGTCTGATCCTCTGCTACAGAAGCTGGCTATTGGGACGTGGAATGTCACCTCTGGTGGGGAAGGAGCCTGAGCTAGTGTGTGAGGTTGAGAGGTTCCGGCTAGAAATAGTCGGATTCACCTCAACGCATGGCTCTGGCTCTGGAACCAGTTTCCTTGAGAGGGGTTGGACACTCTTCCACTCTGGAGTTGCCCCTGGTGAGAGGCGCCGAGCAGGAGTGGGCATACTGGTTGCCCCCCATCTTGGTGCCTGTACGTTGGGGTTCACCCCGGTGAACGAGAGGGTAGCCTCCCTTCGCCTACGTGTGGGGGGACGGGCTCTGACTGTTGTTTGTGCCTATGCGCCAAACGGCAGCGCAGATTACCCACCCTTTTTGGAGTCCTTGGAGGGGGTATTGGAGAGTGCGCCTCCTGGGGACTCCCTTGTTCTACTGGGGGACTTCAACGCTCACGTGGGCAATGACAGTGAGACCTGGAGGGGTGTGGTTGGGAGGAACGGCCCCCCTGATCTGAACCCGAGTGGTGTTCTGTTATTGGACTTCTGTGCTCGTCATGGATTGTCCATAACGAACACCATGTTCAAGCATAAGGGTGTCCATATGTGCTCTTGGCACCAGGACACCCTAGGTCGCAGTTCGATGATCGACTTTGTTGTCGTCTCATCTGATCTGCGGCCGCATGTCTTGGACACTCGGGTGAAGAGAGGGGCGGAGCTGTCAACTGACCACTACCTGGTGGTGAGTTGGCTCCGATGGTGGGGGAGGATGCCGGTCAGACCTGGCAGACCCAAACGTATTGTGAGGGTCTGCTGGGAACGTCTGGCAGAGTCTCCCGTAAGACGGAGCTTTAACTCCCACCTCCGGGAGAGCTTTGAACACGTTCCGAGGGAGGCGGGGGACATTGAGTCCGAGTGGGCCATGTTCCGCGCCTCTATTGTCGAGGCAGCTTATCGGAGCTGTGGCCGCAAGGTTGTTGGTGCCTGTCGTGGTGGCAACCCTCGAACCCGGTGGTGGACACCGGCGGTGAGGGATGCTGTCAGGCTGAAGAAGGAGTCCTATTGGGCCTTTTTGGCCTGTGGGACCCCGGAAGCAGCTGATAGGTACCGGCAGTCCAAGCGGCATGCGGCTCGGGTGGTTGCTGAGGCAAAAACTCGGGCGTGGGAGGAGTTCGGAGAGGCCATGGAGAATGACTTCCGTACGGCTTCGAGGCGATTCTGGTCCACCATCCGGCGTCTCAGGGGGGGAAAGCGGTACGCGACCAACACCATTTATGGTGGGGATGGCGTGCTGTTGACCTCAACTCGGGATGTTGTGAGTCGGTGGGCGGAATACTTCGAAGACCTCCTCAATCCTACTGGCACGTCTTCCACTGAGGAAGCGGAGCCTGGGGACTTTGGGTCGGGCTCTCCAATCTCTGGTGCTGAGGTCACCGAGGTGGTTAAAAAGCTCCGCGGTGGCAAGGCTCCGGGGGTGGATGAGATTTGCCCTGAGTTCCTTAGGGCTCTGGATGTTGTGGGGTTGTGTTGGCTTACGCGACTCTGCAATATCGCGTGGACATCGGGGGCAGTTCCCTTGGATTGGCAGACTGGGGTGGTGGTTCCCCTATTCAAAAAGGGGGACCGTAGGGTGTGTTCCAACTATAAGGGGATCACACTCGGGCGGCCGTGGTGTAGTGGTAATGGCAGTCGACCCCTGATCGGAAGGTTGGAGGTTCGAATCCCGCATCCGCCCACCATGTGTCGTTGTGTCCCTGGGCAAGACACTTAACCCCGAGTTACTCCCGGTAGGTCTGGATGGCGCCTTGCAAGGCAGGCTACCACTACCGGTGTATGAATGTCTGAATGAATGGGTGGATGGTTGGTATTGTAAAGCGCTTTGGGGCTCCTCACAGGGGGCTGGAAAGTGCTATATAAATAAGCTCCATTTACCATTTACACTCTTAAGCCTCCCTGATAAGGTCTATTCAGGGGTTCTGGAGAGGAGGGTCCGTCGGATAGTCGAACCTCAGATTCAGGAGGAGCAGTGTGGTTTTCGTGCTGGTCGTGGAACACTGGACAAGCTCTACACCCTCAACAGGGTCCTGGAGGGTACGTGGGAGTTTTTTTCATTCATTCAACCTTTATTTAGTCAGGTAAATCTCATTGAGCCTCGAGGGCTCATTTACAAAAGCGACCTGCTACAAACTAAAGAATGATGAACAGCAATGGTAGAATTTCCTTAAACAACAAACAACAGAAAAAAAAACGTAGGAGAGAAATAGAAAGTGAAATGCAAAGTATCAAAACTAGCAAAACACCACAAGGTAGATGTACAAAATCAAAAACAGGAACATATCTGCAATGGTTTTTGCCAGGTTTCCAAAAGATTTTTAAAACCATTTAGGGAGGTCAGGGCCGAGAGCTTCAAATCTTTTTGTAAGATATTCCAGGAAGCAGGAGCAGAGTAGGAGAAGGCCCTTTTTCCAAGTTCAGTCCTCACTGACGGAACACTGCAGGTGATGATGTCCTGAGAGCGCACACTGTAGCTGCACTCACGTAAAGACATGTAGGAGGAGATGTATGAGGGCAGCAGACCGAGAAGTGATTTAAAGATGAAAATGTACCAGTGGAAAAGTCTGCGTGAGGTTAATGATGTCCAGTTAACCAGTGAATACAGGGTGCAGTGGTGGGTACGATAATCACAGCCAATTATGAATCTTAGAGCAACAACCAGTTTACATGTGCTTTGTGGACTTGGCGAAGGCATTCGACCGTGTCCCTCGGGGGGTTCTGTGGGGGGTACTCCAGGAGTATGGGGTACCAGGCCCTTTGATACGGGCTGTCAGGTCCCTGTATGACCGGTGTCAGAGCTTGGTCCGCATTGCCGGCAGTAAGTCAGGCTCGTTTCCAGTGAGAGTTGGACTCCGCCAAGGTTGCCCTTTGTCACAGATTCTGTTCATAACTTTTATGGACAGAATTTCTAGGCGCAGCCAAGGTGTTGAGGGGATCCGATTTGGTGGCCTTAGAATCACTTCTCTGTTTTTTGCAGATGATGTGGTCCTATTGGCTTGATCAGGTCATGATCTACAGCTTTCACTGGAGCAGTTTGCAGCCGAGTGTGATACGGTCGGGATGAAGATCAGTTCCTCAAGTCCGAGGCCATGGTCTTGAGCCGGAAAAGGGTAGCATGCCCTCTCCGGGTCGGGGAGGAGGTCCTGCCCCAAGTGGAGGAGTTTAAGTATCTCGGGGTCTTGTTCACGAATGAGGGAAAACTGGAGCGTGAGATCGATAGGCGGATAGGTGCAGCGTCCGCAGTGAAGCGGGCGCTGTACCGGTCTGTCGTGGTGAAGAGAGAGCTGAGTCAAAAGGCAAAGCTCTCAATTTACCGATCGATCTACGTTCCCACCCTCATCTATGGTCATGAGCTTTGGGTTGTGACCGAAAGAACGAGATCTCGGATACAAGCGGCTGAAATGAGTTTTCTCCGCAGGGTGGCTGGACTCTCCCTTAGAGATAGGGTGAGAAGCTCAGTCATCCGGGAGGGACTCGGAGTAGAGCCGCTGCTTCTCCACATCGAGAGGAGCCAGTTGAGGTGGCTCGGGCATCTGGTTAGGATGCCTCCTGGACGCCTCCCTGGTGAGGTGTTCCGGGCATGTCCCACCGGGAGGAGACCCAGAGGAAGACCCAGGACACGCTGGAGGGACTATGTTTCTCGGCTGGCCTGGGAACGCCTTGGGATTCCCCCGGAGGAGCTGCTCCAAGTGGCTGGGGAGAGGGAAGTCTGGGCCTCCCTACTTAAGGGCAAAGCAGAGCTGTGCGTCTGTACGAGCGCCGCGCCACGCTCGTGTGCAGTTCACAGCAGAGCTCAGCGTGAAGCAGCAACGTTTTCGCTCCAAATACTTGATGTCATTTGAGCAGAAGCAGGGCGGAGCGTTTAGCTACGGGACAAATTGAGGTCGCTGATTGGTCATTTGCTGACACGCCTACTGATTTGATTGACAGGTCGGGAAAGGCAGAGGGCTGCGCAGCTTTGTTCTGTGTTTATATGTTAATAAAAAGTCCTAAAAATTAGAATTAAAACAGGGAGCGCTGGTCCTTGCCCACACAGCAGACCAGCACATCAGGAAATGTTTAGAACCTGCGCATCCACGTTGGACATGACTTAGTTCACTTGTGACAAGTTCATTCATTCCTCTTCATTGGAGGAGGAGCGAATGGTGACCGCTTCAAGCGATCACTTGACTTTTGGCAAAAAAACAAAAGAAAAGCCAAGTTCAGCGATGAAGAAGGGATATTTAATACATTTGTGTCTCATACAAAACAGTCCGCCACCGGGCAGTTTATTGTGAGACAAGGCGCGCGCATGAGCGGTCGTAAAATTTGAGCTTGGCGCGTTCACGCCTACATTCAAAGGCTTGTGCCGCGGCGCTCACACGGCGTGGCGCTCGTCAAAACGCACAGCTCTGCATGGCCCTTTAGGCTGCTACCGCCGCGACCCGACCCCGGATAAGCGGAAGACAATGGATGGATGGATTTAAAAATTTCACACATATATGCAGTATCAATGCTAGGGGTGCAGGGGGAAAAAAAATCGATTTTAAAAAAAAATCTAGATTCTTAGTCCTGGTGATTCAGAATTGATTCTAAAAGCCCCAAAATCTTTTTTTTTTGTTTACATTAAAACCCAAAAGATAAAGAAAATAAAACCATATCTCATAGTATATGAAAGAATACATAAAATAAAAGGTGGCAGAAAGAAGAAGAAATCTTATTTTATCTGCCCCTTTTTTCAAAAACAAAACAAGTTCAAACAATCAGTTCAAACAATGATCTTCTATAAGTAACAGGGCAAAAAGCTAAACTAATACTGGTTATTTAAGTTACAGAATTTAATGAATTTCTGTATTATTTGTTCCTATTTTTGGTATAAAAATCAAACAATGCAAAAAATCTGATACAATAAGGAACCTAAAATTATTGTTTTAAATAAATGTTCCATTTGTTTACATTGTTGTTTAATGTTTTCAATTTAAAATTATTGTTTTAAATAAATGTTCCATTTGTTTACATTGTTGTTTATTATTTTCATCTTGTCAGTTACAAAACTGAAACAAAATTTATGACCATTTTAATAGAAAAATCGTTTCTGAAGCAAAAATCGTTTCTGAATCGAAAAATCAATTTTGAATCAAATCGTGACACCAAAAATCGGAATCTAATCGATTCTCCAGACACTGAGAGATTCCCACCCCTAATCAATGCTAACTAAAAATGCAATAAAGTGCAAACATTTGTTTCTGCTCAGATTACTGGGAGCCACATAAACAAGCCTCAACTGGAGCTACTGTGACCGAAGCCAAATTAGCAGATTTTTCTCAAATCAGACGTTTTGGTGAAAATCAGATGCTAAATAAATGACTGACAGGAACTGATGTTGCAGTTTCCACAGCAACAGAAACTGCCACTTATGGCTGTACATCCAGAGTGTTTCAAGAGGGTTTTTTTTTGGGCTGCATTGTTTCTTCCAGTGATCAGGGCTCATTTCTTGTCATTTGGTTGTGATTTTAACACAATGTTGTGACTAAAAGCAGGTCACAGCTTGAAAGCCACTCCGTTCTTACTGTTCTGATGATGAGAATAAAACTCGAATCTACATTTTTTATCTACAAGAGCTTTTTAACCCCCTTCTTTAAGGAGCTGGAACAAAAGTATAAACAAAACTGTTTTTAATGCACATTATATGACTAGTTTCTTTATATAAGAGGGGCAGAGTTTATTGTAACAAGAAAAGTTAACTTTTAAATTTAATTTTAAGCATTTGGAATATTTGTCTGAAAACCACGTGCTGATCGTCTGAAATGTTGTTTTTCATACTTAAAAAAGAATCAAAATTTATTTTACAATTGACACAAAATGCGTCTTGCACAATGACTGCTGGAACACCTGCAAACGTTTAGACCAGGGAAGAAGAAACAGGTAAAGACAATGAAAGGATGGATGGATGGATACATGGATGGATGATGAATGGATGGACGCATGCATGTATGTGTATGGAAAGAGAAATGGAGTAGGGGTTGTCCTGAAGGAGGAGTTGGCAAAGAATGTAGTAGACCAGGGAAGAAGAAACAGGTAAAGACAATGAAAGGATGGATGGATGGATACATGGATGGATGATGAATGGATGGACGCATGCATGTATGTGTATGGAAAGAGAAATGGAGTAGGGGTTGTCCTGAAGGAGGAGTTGGCAAAGAATGTAGTAGAGGTGAAGAGAGTGTCAGATAGGGTGATGTGTCTGAAGGTAGAAGTAGAAGGTCTGATGCTAAACATAGTCAGTGGTTATGCTCCACAGGTTGGATGTGATGGGGAGGAGAAAGATACATTTTGGAAAGATTTGGATGAAGTGATAGAGAGTATTCCCAGGGAGGAAAGAGTGGTGATTGGAGCAGACCTGAATGGACATGTTGGTGAAGGAAACAGAGGGGATGAGGAAGTGATGGGTAGGTTTGGTGTCAAGGAAAGAAACCAGGAAGGACAGATGGTGGTGGATTTTGCCAAGAGAATGGAAATGGCTATAGTCAATACCTATTTCCAAAAGAGGGAGGAACATAGAGTGACCTATAAGAGTGGAGGAAGGAGTACACAGGTCGACTACATTCTGTGTAGAAGAGGAAACCTGAGGGAGATTGGAGACTGTAAGGTTGTGGCAGGGGAGAGCGTGGCCAGACAGCATCGGATGGTTGTGTGTAGAATGACTGTTGTTGCGAAGAAGAGAAAAAGAGTAAAATCAGAGAAGAAGACCAAATGGTGGAAGCTAAAGAAGGAAGAATGTTGTGAGAAATTCAGAGACGAGCTGTTAAAGGCTCTGGGTGGTAAGAAAGAGCTTCCAAGTGACTGGGCTACTACAGCAACAGTAATTAGAGAGACAGGTAGGAAGGTACTTGGTGTGTCATCTGGACAGAGAATGGAAGATAAGGAAACCTGGTGGTGGAATAGTGAAGTGCAGGACGCCATTCAAAGAAAGAGATTAGCCAAGAAGAAATATGACAGTGAGAGGACTGAAGAGAGGAGACAGGAATATAAGGAGATGGGACATAGAGCAAAGAGGGAAGTAGCTAAGGCAAAGCAGAGGGCGTACAATGAGTTGTATGGGAGACTGGACACTAAAGAGGGCGAGAAGGACTTGTACCGATTGGCAAGACAGAGGGATCAGGCTGGAAAGGATGTGCAGCAGGTTAGGCTTATTAAAGATGGGAATGGGAATGTTCTAACAAGTGAGGAGAGTGTGATGGGAAGATGGAAGGATTACTTTGAGGAGCTAATGAATGAAGAGAATGAAAGAGAAAGAAGAGTGGAGGTCATAGAAACTGTGGACCAGGAAGTGGGAAAGATTAGTGAGGGTGAAGTCCGGAAAGCTTTGAAAAGAATGAAGAAGGGGAAGGCAGTAGGACCTGATGACATACCAGTGGAGGTTTGGAAATGTCTTGGAGAGGTGGCAGTGAGGTTTTTGACTCAAATATTTAATGGAATATTTGAGGGTGAGAAAATGCCTGAAGAATGGAGAAGAAGTGTGCTGGTTCCCATTTTTAAGAACAAGGGTGATGTACAGAGTTGTAGCAACTACAGGGGAATTAAGTTGATGAGCCACACGATGAAGATCTGGGAGAGAGTTGTGGAAGGAAGGCTTAGACAAGAGGTGACTATCTGTGAGCAGCAGTATGGTTTCATGCCAAGAAAGAGCACCACAGATGCCATCTTTGCTTTGAGGATGTTGATAGAGAAGTACAGAGAGGGTCAGAAAGAACTCCATTGTGTGTTTGTGGATTTAGAAAAAGCATATGACAGGGTGCCAAGAGAGGAGGTGTGGTATTGCATGAGGAAATCTGGAGTGGCAGAAAAGTATGTTAGACTGGTACAGGACATGTATGAGGACAGCAGGACAGTGGTGAGATGTGCTGTAGGAGTGACAGATAGCTTCAAGGTGGAGGTGGGATTGCATCAAGGATCGGCTCTGAGCCCCTTCTTGTTTGCTCTGGTGATGGACCGACTAACAGATGAGGTCAGGCAGGAATCCCCATGGACTATGATGTTTGCAGATGACATTGTGATCTGTGGTGAGAACAGGGAACAGGTGGAAGAGAACTTGGAGAGGTGGAGGTATGCACTTGAAAGAAGAGGAATGAAAGTCAGCCGTAGTAAGACAGAGTACATGTGTGTGAATGAGAGGGAGGCCAGTGGAACAGTGAGGCTACAAGGAGCAGAGGTCACAAAGGTGCAGGACTTCAAGTACTTGGGGTCCACTGTCCAGGAAAATGGGGAATGTGGTAAAGAGGTGAAAAAGAGAGTCCAGGCAGGATGGAGTGGATGGAGAAAAGTTTCAGGAGTGATTTGTGACAAAAAGGTGTCAGCAAAGGTCAAAGGAAAAGTTTACAAGACAGTGGTGAGACCAGCTATGTTGTATGGTCTGGAGACAGTGGCATTGACAAAAAGACAGGAGAAAGAACTGGAAGTAGCAGAAATGAAGATGCTGAGGTTCTCCTTAGGAGTGACAAGGATGGATAAGATCAGGAATGAGATCATCAGAGGTACAGCACATGTTGAACAACTGGGAGATAAAGTTAGGGAGGCCAGACTGAGATGGTTTGGACATGTCCAGAGGAGGGACAGTGGGTATATTGGTAGAAGGATGTTAGAAATGCAGCTGCCAGGAAAAAGACAAAGAGGAAGGCCAAAGAGGAGATATATGGATGCAGTTAGAGAGGACATGAAGGTAGTTGGAGTGAGGACAGAGGATGCAGAGGACAGAGTGAGGTGGAGGAGGATGACTCGCTGTGGCGACCCCTGAAAAGGGAAAAGCCGAAAGAAGAAGAAGAAGATATATATATATATATATAAATATATAAATAAATAA
>JBBPBX010055649.1:7964-23034 GCA_038048925.1 Garcialebias charrua
CTCATCCATCCACCCATCCATCTCCCTATCCATCCATCCATCCATCCATCCACCCACTCTTCCACACACACATCCATCCTTCCACCCATCCATCCATCCATCCATCCACCCAACCACCCATCCATCATCCACCCATTCATTCAGCCATCCATCCACCCACCCATCCATCCATCTACCCATCCACCCATCCACCCACTCATCAACACACACATCCATCCATCCACCCATCCATCCATCCATCCATCCACTCATCCATCCATCCATTATCTTCTGCTTGTTCTGAAGTTCGGTCTTGGGGGGCAGCAGCTTGAGCAGGGAGGTCCAGACATCTTTCCACAGCCTCTTCCCTCACCCTACTCACCCTGCACACACACTTTTTGCCCCACTCCCCTCAGGAAGGAGGTTGAGGAGCATTAAGTGTAGAACCACTAGACTGAGGAACAGCTTCTACCCTGAGGCTGTTAGACTCATGAATAAATAAATAATAAGAATAAACACTGCAAAATATCACATCATGCTGATGCTGATCTGTTTTCTTGTTGCTGTGTTCATCTGTGACCATCTGCTCATACAGACTCATGTTCGTGCTGCTGTTTATAATGATGTTTTTCCACTACATTAGGGCTTAGTGTATTACTAGTTGATGTTTCTCTTAGTTAATTCTAGATGTTATTACTGTTTTTCTCTTACATTTTGTTGTTGAATGTAACTGGGACCCTGTGTACATAATCTCATTTCATCACATGTACCACTTGCGGTGCAAATGACAATAAAGATTCTCTGACTCTGACTCTGACTCTTCTGGGAGGACTTCAAGACATTCCCAGGCCAACAGAGAGATGTAGTCTCTCCAGCGTGCCCTGGGTCTTCCACTGGTTCTCCTCCCAGTCAAACATGCCATACCACTTTATTTATGAAGCGCTTAAAAGAGCAACAAGACCAACCAAAGTGCTGGACAACAAAAACAAACAAGCAAAGGACACATGACAAAATACATAGATCCAAATAGATAAATACTGTAGAAGAACTAAATGGCTAACATTCTAGAATACAGACAAGTTAAAATCAACTCACGCAGTGTCAAAAGCCAGGGAGTTTTTAAAATGAGGTTTAAAAACTTGCCTGAACCACCTCAACTGGCTCCTCTCGATGTGGAGGAGCAGCGGTTCTACTCCGAGTCTCTTCTGAGTAACTGAACTTCTCACCCTGTCTCTAGAGTCCAGCTACCCTGTGGAAGAAACTCGTTTCAACCGCCTGTATTCATCATCTCATTCTTTCAGTCACTACCCAGAGTTTATGACCATATAGGTGAGGGTAGGAGCGTAGACCAACCAGTAAACAGAGAGCTTCGCCATACAGCTCAGCTCCCTCTTCACCACAACGGACCGGCACACAGTCCGCAATACTGCAGATGCTGCACCAATCTGTCTGTCATTCTCGCACTCCATTCTTCCCTCACTCTGAACAAAACCCTGAGATACATGAACTCCTCCACCTGAGGCAGAACCTCACCCTGAAGTAGGGAGGACACTGCAACTAAAATCATATTTTCAGTGTGTATGTAGTGTGGAAAATAAGAAGTGTGCAGTATAAATCCAGTTTCCCTATGATTTACCAATCAGTGGATTCGATCCACTTGCTCGTGTGAACAATTTGAACACAATTTATTTGTTCCAACCAGAGGTTTCTTTGAAACACCCACCTTGGCTCATGTTACATCATCTCCCCTTGAAGAGTTTAATATTTTAAACAGATAAATCTCTGCTGGATTTCTGCTGGTTTCTTAAGAGAAACGTGAAATGGATTTATTGGATTTATTCAACAAAACGTCCAAGCAGCAGAAATATTTACATGGATTTAATTTGACAGTCAGTGCTACACCAGTGCTTCTAGTTTCTGTCTGGGTGAGTGTATACAACATCATATTTACAGAGAGAACAGGTTCAGCTGCTCTCAATAATTCTGATTAATGTGGAAAAATGTCAGCTGGACCTCAGAGGCAGCGCAGCCTCGCTTTGCATCCGCAGCTCCAACTCTTGGGGTATTTTCACTGCAAAGGTATCGCGTTGGACTTGTATGTTCCTCTCTGTAGCTTCGGTGCATGTTTTAATATCCAGGCACACAAATACTAAGTACCGTATTTTTCCGCCATATAAGTCGCATCAGTCCAATTATGTCCAATAAAGTGGAAAAATCCATAAATATGTTGCTTCGCCCTATAAGTCGCACCTATTATGCGTCACCGCTGATGTAACGCGTCACCACTGACGTAACGCGTCAACGCTGAAAACCCGGAAATATGGGCCGGTGTTCTGCCCAAAATGGATCGACTGCCAAATGGCGGCCACAGGAGTGTGCAGGTAGGACTTTAACAAGATTAACACTTAAAACAATTTTTTGTTTGCTGAAAATTATAGCAAAGATGTGTCTGAGCTGAACTTTTCCTTAATAAATTAATGTAATTGTCAAATCAGCTGGATTTAAAATTTAGTTTAGCTACGTGCAAAACCTGCACCCGCACGGGTGGGAACGGTGCATTTCTTTAAAATTTAGCAAGATAAACCCCTAAAAATATACATTTGTTTGCTGACTTTATAGCAAAAGTGTTTCTGAGCTGAACTTTTCCTTAATAAATGAATATAATGGTCAAATCAGCTGAATTTAAATTGTTTCGCTACGGCCGCTCAACAAAACGAGCATGCGCAGCAACGGACCTGCAGTGCAGCGAACAGACCTGCATCTTTTTAAAATGTAATAATATAAACAACTTTTAAAAAATGGGTTTGATGACATTATAGTAAAAGTGTTTATGTGCTTAACTTTTCCTTAATAAATGCACATCATGGTCAAATCTGCTGGATTTAAATTGTTTCGCTTTGACGGTCTTCCAAACAGTCACGCACGCTCCGAAAATAAATGATAAATAAATCTAATTTTCGCTCAAACATCTCCTAAAGCGAATACTTTGTAAATGTCCATCCACTGATTACTTTCTGTAAGTTTCTTCAAAATCTGTTGTGTGGTTCATGAGCTATTTTGCTAACAAACAGTTCAGACCTCCAGAGAGCAGGAGGCCGGGCTGCGACAGAGTGAGTCAGAGCAGAGGAGGCTTTTGTCGGACACATGAGCTGGGAACGGTCGGTGGACCCTAGCTGCCGAAAGTGGTACTGCGCCCCTAGTGGCCGAAACTGGTACTGCATGCGCCCCTAGCGGTCAAAAGTAGTATTGCACCATTTTTTATTTTATTTTTGCCAAAATGAAAAACGGTCATATCTCAGCCAAAAATTGGTCTAAAAATATGGGAAAAATCGATAAATATGTCGCTTCGCCCTATAAGTCGCAGGGCGTGTAAATTAGGCAAAAAGCTGTGACTTATAGGCCGGAAAATATGGTAGTTCTGATGTTGCAGCGGAACACGGGGATGCTTGTAATCTGTTGAGTTTTGTTCCTGCCTTCGAGTCCTCAACTTTAAGTAAAAAAAAAAAAAAAGCAACCAAACTATTTTTCCTCCAGTTTGAGTGTGCACATGAACCTTAGTTGAAGCCACATTTATTACAGAGGGGTTTATTTTATTCATTTTTCCCCATTAGCAGCCCAACTGAGGCAATTTCCTCATGTGGAGGGAATCCAGCTACGGTAATCTGAGTGCTGAGGGAGGATCCAGCTTAAAAACATGTTGATGTTTATGTTTATTAAATTTGTTCATTTTTTTTACAAAAGAAACAATACAAGACAATCCCATAAATGATAATGTACAAAATATAAAAAAATGAAAGGTAGCAGAAAGAAGAATAAATCTTATTATATCTGCCCCTTTATTCCAACAATCAGATTAAACAATAATAATCTTCAACCAACAGTACAAAATGACTAACTCTTTCTAATTTTCTAACTAATACAATACACATTACGCAATTTCATATATATTTTTTTAACACATTCGTTTTGATCATTTTCTTAATGATCTGATCTGAGGCTACACATAAATTCTGCCACTTTCCAGAGTGTGTCTGAACTTGAGTGAGTCAGCCGGGCTTAGAGAGTCTGTCAGCAGAAAAATCAATAAATAAATAAGAAAAAAGTTATGATCCAGAGCTGCTGGATCAACCACAACGCATACCAACTGGGCTTCAGATGTCAGCGGGGTGGGCTGAACACCAGAGGAGACGATCTGCTGGTTTCCTCTCTGGTTTGAGATTTTTTTTTTGTCTTTCTTCCATTGGAAGTTTGTAGATGCTTCTGCAATCTTTTTTTTTTTTTAGTCTTCCACCTTCATCGGTTTGTTCTGTGCCAGCAGGAGGGCTGAAGATGAGAGGGAGCCCTGACAGAGGCATGTTTTTCCTGCATCACTTCATTCTTTTTTATTTTTTCTACCCTCCATTTCCATCTTTTTATGCCAACGTGTGAAGTTGTCCCTTTTATTTAGTCCCTCTTTTATATTTTATGTTTTCTTTGTATGTTGTTGAGCCAAAGATCCTGCTGGTTAGAGTTAAACATTTGACTTGGGTTGGACTTTCATTAAAATATTTCTATTAATAAACAAATAAATAAAACACCTACATTTTTTAAACATGTGTGTAAGGATAAAAACTGGAGCACTAAAATGTGATTTCTGCTTGTTTTCTCTCACATCTTAAAGTATTCAGTTTCCAACTGGGTTTGTCTCGTTCCAGTAAAGATCCTCTGTTAAAAATGGACACAACTTCACAGGAAGTATTTGATAAAGTAAAGTGATGCTCATTAAAAGGAGTCCATCGTGTTAGCATCATCTCAAAGCCTTGCTCAGCTTTAAATGCTTGTTCAGATTTCATTCGTGGAATGTATTTTTATTTCCTGCCACCATGAAGCCGGGCTCGTCAGCCTTAGTAAACACAGAAGTGTCTTTAATTTAGTGAAGACATTCAGCTAAAATTTGGTGTAGTAGTAGCTAAGGGTGAACCCCCACACACACCCTGGGCACCCGTGGAGCAGTTGGGGATTGGATGTCTTGCTCAGGGACACCACAACATGTGGCATGGCAGGAAGTTGAGCCTGCAACTTTCTGGTCCCAAGTCAGCTGCCCTACCTCTACACCACTTTTTAGGAACTTTTGATGACACTGACAGAAATGTATGCATGTGTGTGTGTTCAGTCTTTTCCAGGTAACACTAACGCAGACAGTGTGGTTCAGTACAAACTGCAGCAGCCTGCGGTGGCTCGCTTCCTGCGCCTCCTTCCTCTGGACTGGAACCCCAGCGGGCGGATCGGACTCCGACTGGAGGCCTACGGGTGTCCTTACTGTGAGCATCCTCTTCTTCACTTGGACTTGACTTCGTACGCTCATCAGTGGTAGATCGACCTGATGACCTGTTTGAATTCTTTTCACACAAACAATTCGTTTTTCAGGTCTCATTTTGTCCTTTTTTAACAGTTTACAATTCCAATAATTTTTCAGAATGAATTCTATCTTCTGTGAATGTAGTTTTTAATAATTCTAATGTTTTGATTTTTTTGACTCCAGCAAAGTATTGTATAATAAACTTAGTCAATACATTTTAGACCTGCTCTCCTTTGGCCAGATAAGTACCGTAATTTCCGGATTATAAGCTGCTACTTTTTTTCACTTTGAACACCACATTTTATACGTTGCAGCTAATTCATGGTTTGTTTTTTGGTTTGTTTGTTTTTTGACAGGCTAACGATTCATGCAGCCAAAACATTTAGCCTCGTCACACCCGGGCACCCACATAGCTGCCGAATGAACGTCTGTCTTGGTGGTGGGGGGGGGGTCCTCGTGACTCAATGAGACTACCTGTTGATTTCAAAAACGGCTTAAAGACTTTTCTTTTTAAGCAAGCCTATTCTGCCTCCACATGATTTTATCTTTGATCTTGGTTGATATTATTATTGAGTTTACTTGGTTTTATCACTTGTTTTATTTATTTTTTTATTTATTTTTTAATCAAGCCTATTCTGCCTCCACATGATTCTGTCTTTAATCTTAGGTTTATATCATTATTGATTTTACTTGATTTTATCACTTGTTTTATTGCTGTAGCACTTTGAGATTTTTATTAATGAAAAGTGCGGTATGAATTGAATTTATTATTATTATTATTACCTGTATAAATAAAGGTTAAAAAAATCTGACCAATGAAATTACCGAACAGTGGACCAATGAAAGTTGGTTTTATTGGTTTCATTGTTCATTCTCTCCTCTCCCACCTCCTCCATTGTGCGGCACAACAAAGTATTTGCAGCCACTCGAAATAAGTGTGAGTCGTGCATTTAAAATGTCACTCCGAGCTCGGTGGTAGGCTTGGATGACGACTAGCAACAAGAAGTACACAGGAGGAAAATGACGATAGCAATTAATGACTTCCTGGTAGGCTACTGTATTTTATTTTATTTTATTACCAGCAGTGTTAAAAAAATACTGTACATATTTGTGTATTAACAGGTACGTATTATAGTTTAAAAATATATTTGTGTAAATATTTCATGTTACAACGTGGACACCTGTAGGCTGCGGCTTATAGACAAGTGTGGCCTATATACAGTACCGGTATGTGCTTTTGTGTGTGTTTGTTTGGGGGGGGGCAGCTTATATTCAGGTGTGCTCAATAGTCCGGAAACTACGGTAACTGTTTATCCAGCTGACCCATACAGCCACATCACAGATGTAACCAAATATTGGTGTAGATTTTTATCTTTCTGACTTATTCCTGTATTTTACAACATAACCAGGTATGCATGGTGTTGATTCATTGTGGAGCTAAAACTTCACCTGTTCTCCTGTGGATCTTCCACTCGTGTAGAAGTGAAGCAGCTTTGTGCCACTAGAACCCAGAGTTGAAGCTGAAGTTCACTGAGCCACTACTCCTGTTTCACAGTAGAGATGATGGGGCTGTGCCAGCTGCCAGGAGTCGGCTTCAAGTGACGTTACGGAGACAGAAATGAGGGGAAGACTGACCTCGTGCTGACGTTCAGCCACATATTGAGGATGTTTACGCAGCTCACATCGAGCACCTCAGCCATTTCCTGGAATCCCTCTTTATAACCCGACTCCTGGTTACAGTCATATAAACCGCACATTGTTCAAAAATGTAAAAGGTAGCAAAGCAGCAGAACGGAGTGGTTTTGTTGTGGTACTTTCTGCACATTTTTTTTTAATTTAAATGTATTCATTTTACAATAATGAATACAGCAATTGACTATATGAATTAAAAAGAAAAAGAATATAAAATTAAAAGGTAGCAGATGAAGAAAGTATCTTATGAAATCTGCTCCTTATTTATCTAATTTAAACAAATTTTTCTATCATAACAAGTAAATAACTCAAATTATATAACGCATATTACTCAAAAATACATTCATGTATATTTGTTTAACAATTGAACTTTAACCAGTTTCTTAAAGACAGGGATTGATTTGGCTTCCTTAATTTCTGTCATTAAGTTATTCCACAATCCTACTCCCTGAATTACGATAGTTCTTCCCTTTAGACTAGTTCTAAATTGCGGTTTCACAAATACGTCTTTTCCTTTGAGATTGTAGCAGCCTGATCTTTTCACAAAATACATTTGGATATTTAACGGTAGTGTCTTTTTTATGAGCTCTATACAGTACATAATAACAAAATGTTATAATCCACCAAATCATAGTACACACAAGTAAACTAACAACGTGTTAGCTGGTTCTGTTTCTATGCCCAAACTGTCAGCCAAAACTAGGCAGTGAGCATTTTAAATCTGGGGCTTATAAAAACTATAATAACCCTCACACATAATTTGGAGCTTAATTAGCATGTTGGGTTGTACATAAAAGAGACTAAAGGAAGTGCTTGCACAAAGGATGACTCAGAAACTCAGAGCTTCAGCCTGCTGTTCAGTAATCAGCAGGAAACCTGCTGTACAGGGCAATAAGCACATTACTGCAAGCTAAGTGAGGTCAAAGACTTGCCAACTTCATTTAAAAAGGAGAGAAATTAGTCGAACAGCTGAAAAGGAATCAGATGCTGAGCTCAGCTGCTGCTACTGAGAAAAAAACTCACATCCTATTCTTTACCACCTACACGCTTTGCATCACCTCAGCTCAAATCCCCCGCTGGCAGAAGGCAGCGACGGTGAAATTGCTTGATATTGTGATAACCAGAATACAGATTTGTCATCTCTTTTGCTGCGACCCAATACCAAGTGGAGCACCTGTCCAAAGTGGGTGCATGTCACTGCCGAGAGTCACATTCTTCATAAATTACCAGCCATGTCAGGGTTTAGTTTACTGTAGAAAAACAACCCTTTTACAGATTATTAAGTGCATAACAAGGGCTTGGTGGTTATTGTTAAAGCTGTTTTGTATTTGAATAAAATCCATCTTGAATTTATAGCGTTTAAAAAAAAAAATTAATTATCTTTCCAGCCTCTGATGTGGTGAGCTTTGACGGTGACAGCAGGCTGACGTTCAGACCGGGTTCTGGACCGAGGCGGATGTCCAAACAGGTCATCTCCCTGAAGTTTAAAACCCTGAGGAATTCTGGGACACTGCTGCACGCAGAGGGAGAGGAAGGACTGGGCCTCAGCCTGCAGTTGGAGAGAGGACGGCTGCTGCTGCTGCTCAGACAAGGTATGACGCACCTGCCACACTAGAACAAATAAAAACCTGAAAGTGACTTGTGGGGGACGTGTGAGGGGAAAGATGCTTAAACTCGAGTGGATGTCAGAAGGAATATTTCAGGAGGGGTCTCTCTTGGGGTCTTGGGCTCTGGTCCCTCCTTTGTCTGACTCGGGTCTTGGGGGTCGGGTCTCTGATACGTCGCTGTCAATATTGAATGTTCTATTAGAGAAGCCTTATACACTTATGCATGCTCACAACCACACACAAATAGATGCAGGGATGTACATGTGGGTATCGTATATAGATATGTACAGGTAGTCCCCGGGTTACGACGGTCTCGAGTTACGACGTTTCGCGGTTACGAACGCCTCCCATTGAAAAGCATTGCTTCAAGTTACGCCATTTATGCGCCTTTACAGCAAGCGTTGAAATGAAACTTAGGGGAGCTTGAAACTTACAGGAGGGTGGGGGGAGCTGGAAACGAAACTATGGGGAGCTTGAAACTTACAGGAGGGTGGGGGGTTTCCACTGACGCGCTCAGTGAAACCTTACAGGAGCAGGCAGCAGGCAGACCGGAGCAGAGAGGAAGAAATGACCAGCTCCCAGTAAGAAATTAACTCTTTTTCCTACATTATGGCTCCTAAATGTATGTGTTTTTTGATAATTATGCAGGGTAATGCATTAGGATAGGCTAAGGGCTTGGTAAAAATACAGTACTGTATGTATGAGGTGTCGTTTTGATGTATGAGGTGCCGTTTGGACATATTTTCCGACTTACGACGTTTTCCGTCTTATGGACGGGCGTAGGAACGGAACTGCGTCGTAACTCGGGGACCACCTGTAGATGTACAGTACAGTATATGTGACTGCATATGCATGTATATGTATGTATGTATATATATATATATGTAGGTATAGGTATATATATTTATAGAAAACTACTGCAAAGCCATGAATATTCTAAGTCTTTTATACATATGTATTTTGTTGCTGTGTTCTGTCATGTTCTTTGCAGGTTTACAGACAGCGGTTTGGTGTATTTGCCTTGTGCTCTCTTTGTGTATATTTATTATATTTTGTAGTCTTACTTTCCGTCTTTCCTTTCTTTCTAGCCTATTTTTTTTAAAAGAAGGAATATTTCATACATAATCTGTAATGACAGCTGTAGTTTCTCAACGCAAGATCATAGTAAGAAACAATAAGATTTGTATGTTTGTGCAGACTGTTGATAAAGACGTCCAAAACTGTGACTGAAAAGACTTTTTGATAAACGTGAAACAGAAGTTTATCTGAAAGTTGAGCTTTAGTCTTTCTTAAAATGTTGTCAACGAGACAGACTACCCAAAGATACACCCGTACAGTGGAGAGTATTTATTTAATTTAGGTTTGTATTGCTTGTAGTTTTACCCACAATGCCTCTCAAGAGGCCTGAATCTGTGGGAATGTGGATGAAAGCGGCGTTAGCTCAGCTCCTTTAAAAAGTCAAGATCTTTTATTTTGTCAAAAATGATCCATAAAACGTGTCTACGACACGAACAGGTCATGTTCCTAAAACCGATAAAGACTTTACTGACCTGTTGTAGCAGATTTAGACTAATGTTGATGCAGAACAACATAAAACAGGTGCAGAGTTTTAGGTTTAGACCTGGAAACTGAGCTGTTTTTACAAGTTGGCTTTTTATACGCCTGTTGAAGGCAGGCGGATTATGGTTCAAGCACGTCTGTAAACTGGCCAGAAAACGGATCCACTCAAGACAATGTAATGAAACTTCATGAACATACGCATCATCACCAGGACGAGCGCCGGCAGCTGATTGGTTCACTCCTGCTCCCTGCCGGCTCCTTCATCCCCGTCTCATTACAGTCGTGATGGATGGAGCCCGTCCGCAGCAGCATGTGTCGGAGCGAGACTCTGCACGACTTGCTGCTCGGCTCTCAGCCCGTACGGAGGTTTTATGAGTCTGACGAGGTTTATGGGTCCACACGGTACTGTGCAAAAGTCTTAAACCACTGCGATTCCTTTACGCTTCGTTTCCAAAGAGACATACCTTCTTATAATCCATTCATGTTTAATCAGGCTTCCTATTGCTGCTTTTTCTCCCAGTTCTTGTGCAGTTTTTAAAGTTTTTTAATAGACGGTTGGACCTAAACACCACTGAGACATGCGAGATCTTGTGAGATGTGACAGCACTGAGACTGTGCTGAAAACGACTCGGACAAATTTGAGCTCAATGTCTGTCAAATTAGCAGCGGCGTTGACATTTCCGTGTTAAGGTCAACTGGCAGAGGCAGCCATCTTGAACTGGGTCGACTCCAAATGAGTTTAAGAGGTTTTTGTGCTAACTCCCAAACAACAGCACAAAACAAAAATAATAAAAGAGTAATTATTTTTAAAAAGTAATAATCAGGTGATGGAGGCACCAGCTCTGGGGAAGAAGCTGTTCTTCATCCTGGTGGACAACATGATGATCTGTCTGTCTTTCAGCAGCAGGTGATAAAAATGAATGAATATCAAGAGCAAAAAAAACTAAAGCTTTTTTTAAATTTACATTTTAAACATGTTAAATATCTCCCTGTCATTCCTGTTAAAGTTATTAATATAAGTTACATAAGTTATAAGTATTTCCATGAATGTTTGCTCTGATGACAACACATGCAGAAATACAAATAAGGTGTAGATGCTTTATAGATATGTTTTTAAAGTTATCCCATTAACAGATAAAGCTAAAGCAGACTCTTTTTTTTATCTCTGAGGAATGAACTGAAAGTCTTTAAATTGGAAACAAAAAACGTATTTATTCTATTGTTTTTTCTTCTAAAACTGTAATAAATGGCCATAATCTAATCTGGTCTTTGCTATAACTCTTTTTATTTCAAGAACCTGCAGTTCATCTTCTTAATTGGACAGTTTTTCAAGGTGATCCACTTGTTGCACCAGCAGAGCCTTAAAAAAATAAACACACACACACACACGCGCTGGGGTCATTTTTCTTTAAAGTTGACACAAATACAGGAGATGAAAGATGATCCAGACAATAAGAGCTGAAGTGCACAGCGGCATCTCACCCTGTTTCCATCCATTTTCATTTCGAATTTTGAGCTACCTCGCAAATATGTAAATACAAATTAATGCAGATCAGAAGTGTTTCCATCTACTGGCTTGAAGCGCTTTTTCCAAGCCGCGCACAGCGTCATTACGTCAGACGTCAGCGTCATTACGTCAGACGTCAGCACTGCGCATGTCTACAGTAGACCAGAGAGTAAACAGGAAGTAGCGGTTGAAAACAGAACCCGGTCACACATCTCGTCAAAATGGGGAGAATATTTCAGGTACGTGTTGCTATCGGGCGAGTTGTATTTATTCTGTCATGCCAACTAGTTTTAGCGAGTTACATGTTGTCCGGAGCGGAAACAGCTGATCAGTCACGTGACGTGAATGTGCGCTACGGCAGCACGAGTCGGCAAATGTGTTTCCATCTGTCGTTTTGCGCAGCTGCTCGGTTTCGCAGCTCCCAAAAACCACCTCAAGCGAGCGTATAAACTTTTTGGCGAATTTCAGGAAGTAACTTCGTATTTTGCCGTTTCCATTAAGCTTTTCTGCTGCGATACTTCAAAATGCGCACCTAGAAACCTTGATGGAAACACGTCAGAACCTTTGTTTAAAAATGTTATTTCCTTCAGGGATGTTCTGTAATCTCCGGTTTAAACAGAACCACAGTCAGGAGGTCACAGAGGAACGAAAGGTGGCTGATGAATGAACAGAAGGCAGGAGAGGTGACCGATAAAAGGAAGAGGGAAAGATAAAAGGAGATGAGATGAAGGGCACTGATTAAAGAGTTGTTTCAGGAAGTTTAAAATAATGTTTACAAAAGGGAAATTTAAAAAAAGGAGTCAAGAAGAACTTTAAGCCAGATGAATTTTAAAAAAAGAGATAAAGATGAAATATGTGGCCAAGTTAGAAACAAGAGACATTTGGTTATGACTCGTCTGGTTTACATAAATATAAAATAAACTGTGTAAAAGTCTTGGGTTGTCCCTCAATTCTTCATAAAGTAGTCCCTCGTTTATCAGGGATACTCTGAAAACCTGCGATAAGTGACAAACTGCCAAGTAGGAATAGAAGTAGTAGTTTATTTTAGTATTTACATACAGTATTAAGGCATTTTAAACTCTTCCCATACTCTTGCAATATTCTAAACAATGTTTCTAAACTCTAAAAGAGCACAGAATATCTTGATTTCAGCTCCCTGCCACCTGCCAGGCTCTTGGCCACGCCCACTTCTCCGCTGCAGAGCAGAGATCAGCTGATCGGCTGCAGGAGGAAACTTCTGCAGCGTGGGCTGCACACTGGTGCTAACTAATTTATTTTTTTATTTTTATAAAAAGTCCATGCTGATGGTGCAGCTCATCAATCAACCAATTGTGTGTCATGTCCAATCTTACTTTGAAAAACTGCGATAGCTAGTCCACGGTAAACGAACCGCGAAGTAGCAATGGACTACATCAAGACCACAGACGTTCTTTGACGTCTTTAAAGTGGTCTTATTCAATAGTTCAGGTTTTTAAGGTTTTCTTTGGACAAACTATTTGTAGTCAAGAAAGTTCATGCTCAATCATCCAGGTACCAAATCCAATACAGGTAGTCCTCGGGTTACGACGGTCTCGAGTTACGACGTTTCGTGGTTACGACGCATCTCCCATTTACTATGAAAAGCCTTATTTCGAGTTGCGCAGTTTTACGTCATGAACGTCGTGACGCAGCGGCGGAAGAATACAGTACTGAACTGTACGCGGTGCAGTGGCGGAGGAATACTGCACTGTACTGTGAACGCAGTTTTACGCCATAAACGTCGTAAAGCAGCGGCGTAAAATATTGTACTGTACGTGGTGCAACGGTGGAGGAATACTGTACAGTACTGTACTGTGAACGTGGTTTCACGTCGTAAACGGAATACGGAATATGTCGGATGGACCGTGGACAACGGCGTCACCAGCATCCCAGTAGGCCATAACTGTTTTTGCCCTTCATTGTGGCTCCCAAACAAATGTGTTTTTTTGATAATTATGTAGGGTACTGTGTTAGGATAGGCTAAGTGCTTGGTAATACAGTACTGTACATGTATATGGTGCAGTTTGTACGTATGTCCGACTTACGCCGAAAATCGGTTTACGCCGCCTAGGAACAGATCTACGTCGTAAGTCGAGGACTACCTCTAATTCTAATTCTCATCTGGACAGTTTCCTTTTTATAGAAACGTTTTGCCCTCGATCTGTGGGCGTGTGGTTGGTCCACTTAAGGATCTGCTTGGGGGGGAAACAGTTTACTGGAACTCCTCTGACTGATGAAGCCCTCCGGATGGAGGGTGAAACGTTTCTATAAAACAGAAACTGTCCAGATGACCCGACTGAGAATTGTTGGATTTGTAGTCAACACTCACTGTTAGCAAAATGTCTCATAAGGCCACAGGAAAGGGAGCAGGGATGTCTTGTCTGTAAATTAGACTAACAACGTTCTCTGAGTAGCCTCTGTTGTTGTTTGGGAGGTGTTTTTTGTCAATTTACATACAGTTTTGTGTCTTCTACCAGAGACCTCAAGGGAACCTCCTACTGTTAAGGTGTGATCTTTCAATTTACATGTATGTGTTACAAACCCCCTTCTGTTAAGCTGTGATGTGTTTGTTTTGTCAATTTAAATAGAATGGGCATGTTAGGTATTTTGTGGTGTTATTTCAGTTTCCAATTTCATATGTTGGTGCGTGGCTTGTCAGCCTGTATAAAACTTCTCGTTCTCACAGCTTCCATTCATTCAGAATTGAAAAAGACTTCTGGACAGAAGTCGAAACGTTTTCTGCAACAAATAAAGTCCAGTTGATCCTGTATTGAACGCCTTTTTTGATTTTATCATGTCCTGGACGACTGAGAATCTTCACCAGCATGCAACAGGAAAGACTTTGATGAAACTAATAAAGTAATCACTGGCTGTACAGCTACATGTTTAACATCAATTCAGCCAATTTTATAAACCATCCATCCATCCATCCATTTTCGTCCGCTTATCCGGGGTCGGGTCGCGGGGGTAGCAGCCTAAGTAGGGAGGCCCAGACTTCCCTCTCCCCAGCCACTTGGAGCAGCTCCTCTGGGGGAATCCCAAGGCGTTCCCAGGCCAGCCGAGAAACATAGTCCCTCCAGCGTGTCCTGGGTCTTCCTCTGGGTCTCCTCCCGGTGGGACATGCCCGGAACACCTCACCAGGGAGGCGTCCAGGAGGCATCCTAACCAGATGCCCGAGCCACCTCAACTGGCTCCTCTCGATGTGGAGAAGCAGCGGCTCTACTCCGAGTCCCTCCCGGATGACTGAGCTTCTCACCCTATCTCTAAGGGAGAGTCCAGACACCCTGCGGAGAAAACTAATTTCAGCCGCTTGTATCCGAGATCTCGTTCTTTCGGTCACAACCCAAAGCTCATGACCATAGATGAGGG
>JBBPBX010055650.1:7633-23034 GCA_038048925.1 Garcialebias charrua
AGATATATACAGTATAGATATATTTATAGATATTAGATATAGATATATATATAGATATTATATATATATATATATATATAGAAAAAGCTGGTTACGCGGTTTCTGGTTTTACGTTTTAACGTAGCGGCGGACATTACTCTCTACATTATATTGAAAAAGCTGGTTACGCGGTTTCTGGATTTACGTTTTAACGTAGCGGCGGACATTACTCTCTACATTACTCTCTAAAAAAAGCTAAGTCTGGTCCTCTGGATATTCAAAAAACAAAACAAAACTTGTTGGACCGGCAGAAACAGGCAGCAGCTGTGGAAAAGTAACTGTTTTATGGACGGCGGTTTTACGTCGTAAACGAATACTGTAGAGAATACGGAGGAGGGACGGAAGAAACTGCTTCACCAGCTTCCCAGTAGGAAATTAACTCTTTTTTTTTTTTTCCCTTCATTATGGCTCCCAAATGTATGTGTGTTTTGATAATTATGTAGGATAGGCTAAGTGCTTGGGAATACAGTAATGTACGTATATGGTGCTGTATTTACTTATATGGTGCAGTATGCACGTATGTTCCGACTCACGTCGAAATTCGCTTTATGACGACGCGCAGGATCGGAACTCCGTCGTAAGTCGAGGACTACCTGTACTTGGTTGGTTACACCCCAAAATAGCAAAAATATAAAGAGACAGTAGCTCAAAGATATACGCTGAACTAGATAATCTTTTGTTGATGAAATATGAATTATGGAGTTGTAGCAGCTTTAGCCAAACCTGGAACATAACCCACAAACTCATGTAACATTGCAAAATGTCACGCTCAAAGTACAGTATGTGCTGAGAATGACTCTCGGCTACTAACACATCAAATTAACACATCAAATTTTAGCTCTGTTTATGTGAAGAAATGTCACGCTCAAAGTACAGTATGTGCTGAGAATGACTCTCGGCTACTAACACATCAAATTAACACATCAAATTTTAGCTCTGTTTATGTGAAACTGACTAAGTCATTTTTGTGTTGGCTAGTGTTGATTAGTTGTGAAAGCCACCTTAAAGTGATCTGACTCCCATCAGCTGTAGACACACATGACTTACTGTATTACTTTCTGGAAGTTTAATTAAAACCCATCGAGTGGTTCATGAGATATTTTGCTAATGGTTGACTTCCAACAGTTGATGCTAAGTTTTAAGCAACAATCTTACACAATGAGTAGCACTTGGAGCATGTGTGAATAACCCTCAGCTGCAATTACATCTTATTGGAAAATTCTTAAAATTGACTGAGTTATACATGTACCGTAGATGTTTATGGTTTTCTAAGGCCAGTTGGCTGTGGCAGCCATCTTTAATTTGATTGACTTCACTTACTTTTCTATGTTTTTATTTTTATTTTTTTAATCTGTTCAAAGATTCAGGTGTAATTTTTTTTAACAGAAATGGGCAGAAACGTTATCAGTCTTCACTTTTCAGCAGTTTGCTATATCCACAATAATCTTCTAAAGGACACTTTGTGGACATTTTGTGGATTTAAAGCTTTTTATTTTTGTTTATGTTGTCATAATAGTTATGTGAAATTCGTGATCAAAAGTGATTATTTAAATTCTTTAAACAAGCTTTGTAAACTAAAATAAAGCTCCTTCCTAGGTAGCATTTTTCATCTTTCTTTCCTCAGACAGTTCGCTGACGTGACGCCGACTGCTGTGGTTAAATTCTCTCCCAGTTCACTGTTAGTCCTTTCACTCATGAAGTCTGATTGTCTTGAAATTCAAAGTTCTGAATCGTCCTTAAAAAAGATCAAACGTGTCATTCTTTTAGTGTAAAGTTTGATGTAACAAACCTGGAAAGATGTAGACTGTTGATTTTGTTTTGCCTTGTTGGTATCGTCGCTGTCGGGTCCAATTTATTTGTATTCCCTCGTACTAAGATATTGATTAGTTGAAATCTTATCATACCAGTGGTTCATCAAACAGCTCAGAGAGATAATTATAACAAGCTGATCTGATTTTAATACAAACCTGCACTTTTTGTTTAGGGTATTAAGCAAGCTTTAGACCGTTGACTGCTCGAAACCTTTTGCGTGGTGGCAGGTTGGAGTCCATCAACTTGGGCACTGAGGATGAGCGACAGAAGGTTGTTAAAGAAAGCTGAATTAAATCACACCAAGAGGACGCTCACAGAAAACACATGCCTAGTTTGAGTAAATCACTTAAAGAATGTATTGTTTGTTTTTAGCTTTCTCTCTTTTCTTTTGGTGCGTTAGTGCTAAGCGTTGATACGTTCAGCCCCCAGTTTCCCCACAGTCACTGAACCGTCACCTAACAAGACTTCAAGCAAAGGGTGGGGCGGTCGGCTATTCATAAGGAGACAGAAGTGGTGTTTGACGATGAAGCCAGAAGAATCAAATACATAAGAGGATAGTTGTGATAAAAGTAGAGGCTGCTCATAGAAACCTGTTGAACATCTTTTTTTTTTAAACTGCTCTCTGTGGACATGTTGCATCCAGACTGCACATGTGGACCATCAGATAAACAGATGTTTCTCTGAGATCAGATTTATGGCATTAATGCTTTGTTGTGATGTCATTTTACTCTTCTTTTGATTTTAGTGTTTTTGAACGAGTGTGTGATGGTCTGTTGATCTTAGAAGATATCTGTATACAGTATATTGTTTTTGTTTGTTTCCCCACAAGGAAATGGCAGAGAGCTGTCGCTGTAGAGTAGTAGTGGTGTTTTGTTTAGTTGGGGGCGCTTCAGCAGCATAAAAGCTTTATGTTTTTAGTAACGGCTGTTTTTACGCAAGTGTTGCTCCAGGTAATTTGATAGTGTTTAAAAAGTGTTCTATCAATGACACTTTTACCTTTTGATGGGGCTTATGTTTGATTAAATGTCAATTAGGATTAAAGGTCTAGCATTTGTTAAAGGCATGCGTATCGCCCGCTGCCTGTCACTCCAGAGTTTTAGACTAACGTCTTGTGTTGATAAATGTTATCGCTGTTTAGGTAAAATTCTTCAGAATAAGGTCACACACAATCTAATGCGATATTGTGAGATGTCAAGCTCAAGAGTTTGTTTTGGATGACTATTGGCTACTACCACATCAAAGTTTAGGTCAGTATCTGTACAACTGGCTGAGTTGTAATAAAATTTTGACGATCAGTTGACTGTGGCAGCCATCTTGAATCAGTTTGACTCCAAATTTTACTAAATGACAGACACTGACCTAAACGGATTCCTCTTTTAGTCTTTTAGAAGCTGAAACTTTTTTTTTTTTCTATTCTAGAAATTCTAGGAAACTTTGCTTGGTTTATTTCTTCTCCAGATGTGAACTTTGCGATGGGTTGTGTAGCACTTGTGAGGAGCTGTAACTGGATAAACGGTGGCCATAAACAAAGAAACAAAAGCCAACAATGCTCTGGTTTGTTGGACGTGCTTCATGGTTTGACATCTGTGCGTCTGTGTTCGGTTTGGCGTGAGATTTTTCTGAGAGCCAGAGAGGACGAGCTCGTCGTGACACCTTCCAGAGATCTCTTCCTTTCTGCTCTCTGTTTATAAATCTGAAAACGTTGTTTGTGTGTGTGTTTTATTCAAAAGAGAAACTTCTGCTGATGACCCAGGACTGGAACTGTCTGTGTTGTCAAAAGCACATTTTTGTTATTCTACATCCAGTGAAACAAAAAAAAAAGTGTGTGGTTTAAAAGCCCACAGGGTATTTTTAAATTTTTTTATTATTTGAAGTGTGAGATAAAATCAAAGTCAGCCAGCCGCCTGCGTTTAGTTAGCTAAGCAAATGCATATCCACATGTTTTCCCCAGCTCTGTTTTCAACTGATTAAGCTTTTTATCCTCTGGTCTGCAGGTGGTGTGTTGCATTTTCACCCAGATAATGTGTGCAGCGAGGATCGAGACAAAGTAAGGATGAAAGACGACCACTTCCTGTTCTGGCTGCCTGCTTTGAATAGAATTTGTGTTTCATAGTTGACTTCATCTTGCTTTGCTCCTCTCTCTCTCTCTCTCTCTCTCTCTCTCTCTCTCTTGTCTTTTTATGCAGCTGGAGGACAGCCCCAGCTCGAAGCGGCAGCGCCTTTCCCAGCAGTCCATGTTGGATCTAAGCTCCGCCCCTCCGTCCACTCCGTCCTCTCCCATCCGACCATGGGAGCTGCCCCCTAACCGCAGACCACACCCCCACTACATGCCCGAGAGATGCCACACACCTGTTAGAAACCGCCGCAGGTATGCTGGTCGCACAAATACTCATCGCAACAGTTGTTTTAATGAATAATTAGATAATTCTTCACATAATTACACGCAATTATGACAAATTTGTGTTTTGCTTAAACTATCAGGAAAATTATGTTTAGTGAAGGGGTTGTAAATGTTCTGTAAGTTGTAAGAGGAAAACAACAACAACAACAACAACTAATCAGAATTATTCTATTTTGTGCCTGAACTTCTAGTTAGAGTCAAAAACTTATTGAAAACTGTTATTTTTTGCACTTAATTAATGCCTGATTAGATTTTTTTTACATAAAGATTAAAATTGATTTAGTTTTGGACAATATACTGTAGCAGGAAAGGACAATGTCGCCCAAATATAAAAAATAAAAAACTGAATTGGTTTACCATCCCATGATTTGAGACAATTTTTCTCTTTAATTTTTTTCTGTGCCTGAGTTGCATATAAATAATTTCAATTTGATTCTTCACTTCCAAGCAGTCTAACTTGACTTGTTTACATCTTTTAAGCTTGGTCTTGATAAATTGTTCTCTTCTTTCAAAGTTTTTCTTTGGACTTTGGCTGCTTTGTCACTCATTTTATGTCCACTTTTGATTTATTTTTTTTACATTTTTACTAAGCCACTTAACTCTGACTTAGAAATTATTCATCTATGTTACAAAAAACTTACAGATGGAATGACAGAGAGCTAATTTAACACATCAAGGCCAACTTAAAAAGCTAATTTCGCATATTGGCTGGATTTATTTTTTTCCTCTTTTTCCTGAAGATACAACTTTCAGACATTTGTTGCTTTTGTTATTAGGAGGAGGTGTGACGAAAAGTTTAATATCCAAGAATCAATTATTGTCATTGCACAGAAGCACAACAATTACATTTCAATACAGCCGTCCAAAGAAAACAAACATGGGAGACAGGGATGCCTGAGGCTGCAGCCTCGTGAGCCTGTGATTGAGAGGTTACTGGTACAAGTCCCTGTACTGACAACAAAAAATTAGGTGGGAAAGGTGAACCGTTGACATCTGCCTCACTGTGGCCCTTGAGCTAGGCCCTGAAACCCCCTAGATGGCCCTCTGCTCCACACAGCAGGCTGTGGTAGCTCAGTGGTCTGTGGTTGCGTCAGGAAGGGCGTCCGGCGTAAAAACAATTGTCAAGTTTTCGTGCGAGATTGTTCGCCGTGTCAACCTCTGAGGAAGGGAGCAGCTGAAAGAAGAAAATACATTTTATGTACCGGTGTATATACAGTATAATTCAATAGTCTTGTTTCACTTTAAGTTTTACCAGTTTATCCAGAACTTCAAAAAAAAAAAAAAACGTCTTTCTGTAGTTTGTTAATTTCTGACATAAATATCAACATAACTCCTTTAACCTCTGTAGTTTCTCCTCCCTTGTTTCCCTTCAGCCCTCCAATGAGACGTCAGCGTGGCCGAAGAGACCACCTTACTCACCACCACCATCACTACAATAGCAACAACAATCACCACCGCCATCAACCCCCCGCAGGCCACCACCATCACCCCCACCTCCCTCACTCCCACCATGGCCTAGCCTCTGGCCATCAGGATGAAAACTACCGCCACCCTCCTCAAGGTTACCCCCCCTACAGCCAGCCACCTCCACGAGGGCTGGGGTCCGGTCCTGAAGAGCGCCTGGCTTACCATCCCCCAAACCCCTCCCCAAGACCTCTTCACCAGTCGCCAAACCTGTCTCCCAGGCTTCTGCACCCTGGGCCTCATCCACAGAACCCACACCCATCCCAGCAACAGAGCAGCGGCCTCCTGGACATTCAGGAGCAGGTGGGGTTATTAGCCTTGTTGGAGGGGAGTGTACATTCTTGATGGATAATCATCTATATTTAGGTTTTGATCATCCTAAATGACTGAGTAGAGGGGAAAAAAATGATTTGCTTTGTTAGCTCTGAAGTGTGGTTCCTTTGTAGAACTAAAAATATAATTTCTTTATGAGAAATGCCAGAAACGTCTGGCTTAGTCAAACACTGAAAAAGAAAGGGTCTGTAATGAGCAAGTCTTAAATTCACACATTTGTGCAAGTTATCCCATATAGTACATGAAAGACAGTCTGTCTCCATAAAGTTGTAAACTCTGCCTGTCTGGACTCTATATTCAGGGTTCAGCTCCAGTATCGTATTCTGTCTCTCCACCGGGCACCCTGCCCGGCCTGCCCCCTCGCTCGGCCCCGCAGCAGATCCCAGCGTGCTCGGTTGTTTTCAGTGGGCAGCATTATCCCATCTGCAGTGTTCCTCCTCCTGTGAGTGTCTAAAATGTCTCAAATGCATTTCTTTTAAAAATATATATATTGAAAATGTTCAAACATGCCTGAATAAATCAAATCTCACTGAGTTTTTGTGTCTCTCTGCCAGGTTATTCAGACTTGTTCTGTCCAGCATTTGCCCATGCCCTACCCGTTTACATCACTACTTTCCAGTGATCCGGCCTTCTTGATTCCTTCTCCCCACCTTGCTCATCCTCCCACACACCTTCCCCACCATCCAACCCACCTGCCTCAGCCTGCACAATTTGGACCCTATCCAGTTCAGCCGGCGCGATCGGTGAGTAGGACATCTTTACATTCTTAAACTTAAAGCCGATGTCAGATTAGGCTCTTTCAGGTCTAAAAATGAATTCAAACAATTTGAATGATCATCTAACATAAACCTTCATTGCATTCCTATTTTATTTGTATCGTTTACTTTTGCTGACTCTGATTTCTGCTGAAATCTGCTAATTACAGTATACGTGACATTCACGCAGTGTGATGAAACTGTGCTAATAAGGATAGAATAATTTTTCTGTCGCATCTGTGGGTTCATAATTGGTGTCAGTTTGTTAGGTGTAGATTTGGTTTTGAATGTGTTTAAAAATGTGCTGAACATGTCATTTTCTATTTGTAAATGGGCTGATGTCTTCCACCCATTTTATTTTTTTCATAAAGGCTGTAAGAGGAGCCATGCTTTACATATGACACTTGAAATGATGGGTTGTTTTAAGTCCTTATGTGACTACCGGTAGTTAAATTTAGTTCAGTAATAATATATGAATGTTAGCTTTATTGATTTATTTCCCAAAAGCTTTCACATGCATTTGGTGCAAACATGCTGACTGGGACCGCCGTCTCCCCTTATGACAGCTGCACACACATCTGTGAACATGTTGTCAGTTGTTAAAGTCTTCCCTCTTCCAACATGAGTTTAATACATCTGCTCCTAACGTAAACCTAGACAATGTTACTGTCCATGTTTGTTTTTTCATCCGTTTGATATTGATGAACATTTACTGATTAAATTATTATTTTTTTATGAACAAACTTTCATGAGCTGAATGTTAAGTTATAAGTAGCCTACTGCGCAGGTGTGAGAGGGTGTAGGGGGAGGAGCGAAGAAAGACGTTGGAATAAAAAATTGTAACGGTTATGTTTTAGGCAGTTGAGTTGAGGTGTGAATAAAGTGAGGATGCTAACATCAGAGAGAGTGTAAACTTTATTTAACATTGGTAGCAGAGGATGGCCGCTGCTGGAAATTATAAAGTTCCACCACCGTTCGACGAGAAGACGTCTTTGAGAGTTGGAAAAATGAGATTGAAATCTGGAGACTTGTTACCGACTTGGACAAGAAGGTTACACTATCGCTGTCAGGTAGAGCAAGAGAGAGCGCGCTGGAAATCGCTGCGGAACATCTCGACGTGGATACAGGAATGAACGTTCTTTTAAACAAGCTAGATTCAGTGTTTTTAAACGAAGAAAAAGATCGACAGTACGAAGCTTACACGGAGTTTGATCGGATCAACAGACGTGGCAACACATCCATGATGGATTATATTATCGAATTTGAACGACTGTATAACAAGTTACGTAAATTCAAAATGGAACTACCGGATGCAGTGTTGGCATTCAAGCTGCTAGACACCGCGGGGCTAAACGTTAAAGACAAGCAGCTAGCTCTTACCGCATGTCCCACCGTGTCTTTTGACAACATGAAGTCGGCTTTGAAAAGAATCTTCGGCGATAACGTCTATTCGCCACAAGAGGGCGACTCAGCCTTTTTCGCCAAATACACAGGCGCAAAGCAAAAAAACAGCTGCAGGGACTAATCCACTCGACAAATACGGGAGAAGAACGAAATGTGCAATATGTCGGAGCACTTATCACTGGGCAAAACACTGCCCCAATAAAAGAGAACATGTGAAGCTAACAAATGTTGAGGGATCAAAAGATGAAGTTGAAGAATGTAATATTACTCTGTTTTCAAACGAATCCCCATCTGACACACAGATCTTCATGGTAGAAGCTTTGGGATCTGCTGTGATTGACACTGCGTGTACAAGAACTGTGTGTGGTGAAAAATGGCTGGCAGATTATGTAAGTGGGCTGCCTCAAAGAGAATTAATAAAAGTTAAAGATGAAAAGAGTGCAAGACCTTTCCGGTTTGGAGATGGAAAACTTGTGCAATCCACAAGAAAGATAACTATTCCTGTAACAATAGGAGAAACGAGATGCAAAATTGAGACAGAAGTAGTTCCAGCAGATATACCGATACTTTTGAGCAAAACATCACTGAAGAGAGCGAATGCTGTTTTGGACATTGCTCAAGACAAAGCAATGATGTTTCATCAACCTATAAAACTTGAACTGACATCTTCTGGACATTATTGTGAAAACTTAAGAGAGAAAAAGATCAATAATGAAAGTCAGTCTAAACAAAGTCAGACACCAAATGATGAAGATGAAATTCTCATTGTGACAGAAAACATGACAATAAAGGAGAAAAAAAACAGTACTGCTAAAACTACATAAACAATTTGGACATGCCTCAGTTGATAGACTACAAAAGCTCTTGTCTTGCTCAGGCAACAATGATGATGAAAACATTACAATCCTGAAGGAAATTGTAAAAAACGGTGAAACATGCATCCGGTACAGTAGAACAAAACCTAAACCTGCAGTGAGTTTACCCATGGCTTCAACGTATAATGAAACTGTAGCGGTGGACCTACATGAACTTGAGCCAGGACTGTGGTATCTACATGCTATTGACCATTTTACAAGATTCAGTGCAGGGAGCATTATCACCACAAAAAGACCCAAAGAGATAGTGAAGCACTTAATTCATTGCTGGATAAGCGTTCATGGCCCACCACGCAGATTATTCACTGACAATGGAGGTGAATTTAACAATGAAGAAATAAGAGACATGGCTGAACATTTTAACATTGAGATTAAAACCACTGCTGGATACAGTCCATGGAGCAATGGCCTACTGGAAAGACACAATCAGATTCTTACTGAAATATTACTTAAAGTAAAGAGAGACAACAAATGTGACTGGAAAATGGCCTTGGACTGGGCTTTGATGGCTAAAAACAGCATGCACAATGTACATGGCTACAGTCCCTATCAACTTGTTTTTGGTCAAAACCCAAACCTGCCTTCAGTTCTAATTGATAGACCTCCAGCGTTGGAAACTGATGTTAATACATGGATGGGTCATCACATCGCAACAATGCATGGCATGAGAAAGCATTCGCTGAGGCTGAATGTTCTGAGAGGATCCGAAGAGCCCTCCGAAAACAGCTGCGACACACAGATGACAAATATGAAACAGGAGAAAAAGTCTATTATCATCGTCATCATCATCAGCTTTATTTATAAAAGCGCTTTAAAACAGCCACAGCTGAAACAAATCGCTGGACACTAGCTACAAACAAGATAAAAGAAAGCATAAAAACAGAACCACAAAACTAACACACAGTGAAATAAAAATTCAATTTAAAATACAATAAAATGACAAGTTAAACAGGTAAAATCAATAAAAATGAAGTAAAATCAAGTCTCAGTTGGGTTGAAGGCCAATGAGTAGAGATGTGTTTTCAAACGGGTTTTAAAAATGGACAGTGAGGGAGCCTGTCGAATGTGTAAAGGCAGAGCATTCCATAACTCAGGGCCACCAACAGAGAAGGCCCTGTCTCCTCGAAGCTTCCTCTTACTCCGTGGAATGACCAGGAGCAGCTGGTCAGCAGACCTGAGTGACCGGGATGGAGTGTAATGGTGTAGAAGCTCTGCCAAATAAGGGGGGGCAAGGTTGTTTAAAACCTTAAAAACAAACAAGAGAATTTTAAAATGAACTCTAAAATACACGGGCAGCCAGTGGAGAGAAGCCAGGACAGGTGTGATGTGCTCTCTTTTGCGTGTTCCAGTTAAAAGACGTGCAGCAGCATTTTGCACCAGCTGCAGACGTGCAAGTGAGGACTGGCTGACTCCAAGATAGAGAGAATTACAGTAATCCAGCCGTGATGAAATGAAGGCATGGATTACTGTTTCGAACTGCTGCCGTGAAAGAATAGGTTTCACCTTTGCCAATTTTCTCAAATGATAAAAACCAGATTTTACTGTGGCCCTTATTTGACTCTCGAGCTTAAAATCACTGTCCATCTTAAAACCAAGGTTTGTAATTGTAGATTTCACATACATTGTCAGGGGGTCTAAGTCAACTGGAGGGCTCGAACAAGCTCCACTAGGTCCAAAAACAAGTACCTCAGTCTTTTTTTCATTAAAGTGCAGAAAGTTTAGGGCCATCCAAGCTTTAAGATCCTCGAGACACGATAAAAGAGGTTTAATGGACCAGGCATCAACTCGCCTTAAAGGCACATAGATTTGGCAATCATCAGCGTAGCAATGAAAGGAGATGCCATGTTTTCTAAAAATCGATCCTAGAGGAAGCAGATATAAAGAAAAAGCAAAGGCCCTAAAATTGATCCCTGAGGTACGCCACATGACAAAGGAGCAGAAAATTATTCAAACCCAGCAATTTATATAATATTATACAATATTATAAACGTACAGACTGTCAGGAGTGGAAAGGACCAGGTGTGGTTATTGGACAAGATGGTGTAGTAATATTCGTCAGGCATGGTGGAACGTATGTCAGAGTACACCAGTCTAAGCTGAGAAAAATGAATGAGACACAAGAAGAAAGTGAAAACGAAAATTCATTTAAAACGGATGACCACTTTTCAAAGGCACCAGCGGCGGTACTTGATAAAAAAATGATTTTGAAAGTGAACATGAGGAGACGACGCCAACAAGCAATGAATCACTTGGCGTCGCAGAAAACGGCGAATCCTCCTGTGATCCAGTACAACCTCAAGAGGATGGTCTCCCACTGGCACACACGACAACTGTAAGTGAAGGCATAAATCCTCCTGTGATCCAGTACAACCTCAAGAGGATGGTCTCCCACTGGCACACACGACAACTGTAAGTGAAGGCATAAAACTAAAAGCTGGACAAGGAATTAAATACACAGCCAAAGACACAGGTCAAAAATATACTGGTAAAATAACAAGCCGGGCAGGAAAAGCCCGGCAAAAGCCCGGGCAGTTAGCCTGGCAAGGTCCAGGCTAAATATTCAGATAAATAGCTCAGAAACCACTCGGTGGATATTTTTCTGCTACAGTTATATGTCTTTAATTTACTGGATGAAACATTTGAGATAAAATTTTATTTTTTATAATTTATTTTTTATAATTTATTTTCGTAGCGCACCCGAGGCTGTTTGGAAAATGTCAAACCGAAACAATTTAAATCCAGCAGATTTGACCATTTCGTGAATTGATTTAGGAACTGTTAAGCTCAGGAACCCTTCTGATATAACGTCAGCTAGGATTTGATACCTGGACTATTGAGAATGAACTTTCTTAGCTAAGAAATGTATTTTTTCTCAGCAAAGAAATAATAGTTTTTTACCTTGTTTTCTTGAAAATTCCTTCGTGCCTGCAGCCATTTTAAGCAGGGCAAACTGAAGACGTCAGTCGACGTCGTTCAAAACTCCGCCTTCTGTTCTCTGATTGGTCCGGTCAAAAATCTACCGGAGAAATCGTTGTCTATGGGAGAAGTCCCAGACCCTAGTACGAAGCGAAGTGAAGGACAAGGGTCTGGTTTTAACCAGGCTACCAATCCATTGTACTTTTTAAAACCATCAGCTCTGTTCTTAATGCCCAACAATCAGCAAGCTCGGAGAACTCAGGTGAAGTGTGAGAACTTCCTGAGCTTTTTTTATTAACAAGGATGCAAACATTAAGAGCTCTCATAAGTCCTCCTTCTTATGACCCCTCCACCTCTGTCACACGCTCGGCTGTTTTCAGTCAGTTTGAGCTCGTCACCCTGCCTGTTTAAAAAGACACCACTGACCATATGAAGTCTGCTGATCTCCAAACAATCCCATCCCACCTAGTCTCTTTAAAGAGGTTTTTCACACGGTGGCTCCTTCTGTGTCCCAAATTACAGTATAAATAGTAGCTTGGCAAATGGGCAAGGTGGACAATGATTTTAAACTAGATGCATCCCCTGAGACAACTGTCCAAGGTCAAACCATTTCTGTCACAACATCATTTAGAGATTTTAAAGGGGACCAAAGATGCAAAATTCACTTTTTAATGTTTTTTTTAACTCTACTTTGGGTATTTACTTCTTTAAAAAAACAGTCCTAGGGCCAAAGAAATGCACCCAGTGGTATATTTACTCTAAGTAGATTTATTTTTCAGGGATATAAATGTCTCGTTTTCAAATCCTGCGGCTTGTGATGTCACAAGCCGCAGCCACAACCCACCCCAAACCTGAGTCCAGCCCCTCACCTAGCAACCCCTGGTTAGGCTCAACCCACTTCAGTATAAAAGACGTACGGTAGTGCTGGACGATAATTCAATAACGATAAATATCGCGATATACTTTTATTCAATAACGATGATATGAAGTTTAAGCATATTTTCGATATTTCGATAGGATTTTACAACGTTTCACTGACGTTTTTCTGTTTCTGTTCGGGTTGGAGCGGCTGCTTCAACAACCCGCCCGGACAGAAAAAGCTGTGACACAAAACGTGCGTGGTGACGTCGTTGTTACGCAGCGCTCACTCCAGCAGCAGGCGTTAGCGGTAGCAGGCTAAAAGCTAAGCTAGTCTCCAAAGCGCGTTAAGTTTTCGCTTCAAAACGAGTCAAACGAGTGCTCATGACCGTCAGAATGTGACTGAACAAAGTTTCACAAGCGAAGAGAAAGCAGACGACATCACTGATGAGAGGAAAGACTAATTCGTAGGTGTGGACGTAGTTCGGTTTTGTTAAACTGCAGGTCTCATCTGCAGCGAGTCCTACTCGGTTTCTTTATTTTGCAAAACGTGACAAAGTCGTTCTAACTAGCGGTGGAAACATCTATTCTAACTTGTTTAATCTGAAGAGTTTCTTCTGTTTCACTGATGTGGTCAGCTTTAGGTGAGAAGACATTTCATCTCACACTTGCTCCAACCTTTTTTATGGAGGTTCCAATTTTAAGGGTGAACAAGCAGCAGTTTTGTTTATAAAAAATATATCTTTAATTATCTCATGTTTAGGAGAACTTGTTAAGAAAGTGAAATTATCTGTTATTCGTGATGTGGTCAGTTACAGGTGAGAGTACTGAAAGTCTCAAACTTGCTCTCCTGTTTTAAAAGCTTGAAATTCCAGGTGAATAATCGGCAGGAACTTGTGACACGTTGATTTAACTCAAAAACTGCCATGTTTATTTCAGTTTACATTAACATTTTTGTTTAAAAATGAAAAGCTGTAGAGTGACATCAGGTTCGTTTGAAATGACTTGTTTGGTAATGTTCAAAACGAGTCTAGAGATTGGATATTTTCAATATGCTTCTTTGAACAAATGGCACTTCTTTTCTTTGAACAAACGACACTTTTTTTATTTTAACGGCACTTTTTTAACGGCACTTTTTATTTTATTTGAACAAACGGCACTTTTTATATTTGAACAAACCGCACTTTTTTTCCTTTTTTCCTTTTAACAAATGGCACTTTTTTTACATTCACTGTATTGTTGCTGTATAGTTTCTGGTTCATAAATAAAGGTTTTGAAATGCAACTGCTGATTTTTATTAAGAGGTAAAATGGTTAATGTTGTTTATGTTTAGAAAAGTTAGTGTTATTATCCTAGTAAATTTTTATTTAAATGTTAATTGTAACATTTCTGCATTTTTAAGTCAGTCCAACAGCTGCACTGAATTGTCAACTGTTGAGCTGAATTTGTGTTTTTCAAAGATCGTGGCCTTTGACCTTTCTTTAAGAAGGTTAATTAGGGAAAATAGTCATTTTGTTTGTAAAGATTCAGGGTTGCTGCAACCGTCTTGGAAGAGAACAATGCAGTTAAGGAGACATTCGTAAAATTTAGTTTTTGACACTTGAATATAATACTAACATTTAAAATGAAGATAATGTGTAGTTTTTAATTAAAAAGTGGTATTTAAGTGAAAGTTATTAAATAGTGTTGGAATAAAGGGATAAAATTGTGTCAGATTAAAGTATTCCATAAGCTCAAATCCATCCATCCATCCATCCATTTTCTTCCGCTTATCCGGGGTCGGGTCGCGGGGGTAGCAGCCTAAGTAGGGAGGCCCAGACTTCCCTCTCAACGATGTGAACATAGTCATCCCTGAAAGTGACAGCCTGGATGAGTGGTTGCAGTATAGAGGAACGATGTCCAACTGTCCCCCCTCCTGCTGTTACTGCTAGTATCACCTCTGTGAATAGCAAGCGGCCATCAGGGCACTAACGATGGGTCTAGGCCAGGGGTCTGCAACCTGCGGCTCTTTGATCCCTCTGCATTGGCTCAAGTGTTGATCAAAACTAACTTTAAACTTAATTTTATTAGTTCTTATAACAACAAAAAGGGCTAGCTTCAGCAGTTTCTCTGTCATTTCCTTTGTGAATACTAATAGAAGGAATCAGAACAAACGTTCAATGCAAAAACAACTGGACTTTAATTGTTACAGAAAACGTTTCACCCTCTATCCAAAGGGCTTTTTCAATTCAAAGGAGCAGCCTGTGTGACGGTGAATTGAAAAAGCCCTTTGGATAGAGGGTGAAACGTTTTCTGCAACAATGTTTTTGCATTGAATGCTTGTTCTGATTTTATCATGTCCTGGATGACTGAGAATCTTCACCAGCATACTAATAGGAGTAAAACCTACTTTAACTATTTGAAGTAGCTACTTAATTTGTCCACATTAAAATAAGTTACCTAGACCTGCATAGTTCATTGTTACATTTTATTTATTGGGAATGGGAAATATCATATTTTTCCTTCTTTGCAAGAATCTTGTCTTTTATTATCTTAAAATGTAAA
>JBBPBX010055651.1:0-13572 GCA_038048925.1 Garcialebias charrua
GGGGGGCATTGCCATCTCAGTTCTTCCTCCCAATCCCAACATCTTCCTCTGCCCACTCCATCACACCACCACTCAGACAGGGCCTTGGGGTTCAGGTGCACTACTGAGCTGCGGGGAGAATCCTCCATCCGTGCTATTTATAAGACTGACCTGAATACAGCACCTCAGACTGTGGAAGTCTGTCGGATGAAAGACGAAACGTTTCTACAATTTTTATTTTATTTTGTTTTTTTGAATGTCCAGAGGACCAGACTTAGCTTTTTTAGAGAGCTAGGATATCGACAAATTAGGAAGACATCGGCAGCAGTTTCGGCCATGCTAAAGCTGCCAGCCTTATGTGGAGGATTAATTTGTGCCTCGAGCTCTAGGACGCATATGATTTACGAGCTCAACCGCAAGCTGGACATGATTTCTGAGAATCGTAGGACACTTGCGCCTCCTGGAACTCGCCGGCATGAAGGATTCAACCTTGGAGAGATTAGGATGAGAGGAGCAAAGATCTACATCTGTATCATCTTAGCTAGTGCATCTGTGTTGCTTGCTAGCTTAGCTCTACATTAGTACAGACAGTTGTGGACGAGGGGAGCGTGCTCTATTCATGTGAGCTGTTGGTCAGGCTACTCTAAAATAGTTATTGAATCAAGTCTTTACTTGTGTAGGTAAACATAGATGCTTAACAACCCATTAAAATACACCAGAATGCAGGAGCCCTCTCCTATTCACTCTGCTCACATATGATTGTGCAACTACCAGTGGCGGATTTGGGGAGGGGCCGACACGGCCCCGTGTAAAACGGAGCTTGGCCCTACCCGTGGCCCGCCCATCCGATACCAGCCATGTTTACGTATCAGATTTTTGATCCAACCTGCCGATATTTTCTGATCCATGATGCACGTTGACTTCAAACTATGGAATGGATTTCCTGAACGGAGACGTGTCTCATGAACCCAGAGTAACAAGACCCGCCTCAAATTCAGGAAATCCATTCTACAGTTTGCAGCCAGCTACAAGCGTGAGGAGAAGACTGAGTACTCTGTTGGGTTTGTTTTGGCATCGTTTTGAAAGAGCGGGTCGTTTGTTTATGGATTGTTTTCAAAGAACGGGTCGTTTGTTTATGGATTGTTTTCATGGAGCTGGACACTTGTTTCTGTCGCAAGATCTGACAACACTGGTGAGTAGCATCTTAGCTAGCAGCTAGCCGACGTTTCATCATAACAAAGTAACATGCGTCCGTTGTGTGGACGTATTTTACACTAAACACCGCAAGACAACAACGTTCAATGTTTGCAGAGCCATAGCGCCACGTTAAACCGCGGTCAAGTTAGTTTTACGCCGGACATTTGAGCTACGGGGCTTCAGTGGTGTGTTTTTCTTTTTCAACCTGGGATGGGCGCTCTGATTTTGGGCAGCTGCTCTCAGCTTCCCCCTGGAGCTCCGTGGCTTCACATCATATCATAATACAGCTACAATATAAAGCATGTAAAATACTAAAAACAGGAACATGTCTGTGTTGGTTTATGCCAAGAACTTAGCAGATGTAAAGCTATTTAATTTAATTTATTTATTCATTCATTTAAAAGAGACAAAATAAAACAAATTCATCAAAAATAAAACATTGAATGAAAAGAGTGCAGAAAGAAGAAAAAAATCTTATCACCCCATTATTTAAAAGAATATATAAAATAACTTTAAACAAACAATCACTTAACTCCATATCTGTAAAATTAACTGAATTATAACCATTTTTGAATTGGCTTATTTCAATTGCCTGCTGCAGCCATCTTCAATTCAATTGTACCCAAAAGTTAAATCAGCATTAAATAAACATTCATTTATTATTTCTTGAAAGGTTTTTCAAAATCTGTCCAGAGGGTCATGAGATATTTTGCTAACAGACCAACACCATTGATTCCAAATAATTAACATTATAATTTTAAAGAAAGATCTTATGCATTCTAAAAGTCCTTTGATTATGCTTTGGGAATGAGTCTCAGCTACTACCACACCAAATTTTAATCTCTATTTTTTGTCAAATTGACTGAGTTTTAGTCAATTTTGTTTTGTTTAAGTTCAGTTAGCTGTGGCAGCCATCTTGAATTGGACATTCTTTAAAAGTCAACCAGTCGTAGAGAGCCTTTCAGTGATTATTTCTTGAAAGTTTAATCAAAATCTGTTCAGTTGTTCATAAGATATTTTGCTAACAGACAGATGCAGAATACAAACATAATTGTTGACTTTTGGAAGCATGTGATGAAAAAGAGACTGGGTGAACGTAACTACTTAAAAGTTTCAAGTAGTTACACGTTTTGTGTTAGCAGAATTTGCACCGCAAAGAGAAGATTGATCTACAGACTAGTACAGTGTATACAATTATATTCATGCATGTCCAAAAAGGCAACTTGAGTTAAGTTTTATTAATGTTGGATACGTTTCTTAGTTACAATTAAATCCTGCTAACAAAAAATCTGAATCTTGACTCATTTGTTGACCGGTTTGCCAGAAATCATCAAAATTGCAGAATACAGTTTCTGTGATAGTAGGGCAGCCAATGTTGTTATATAATTTTGGACTGAGAAACTGAACCAAGACTTCACATAACAGTTATTTTCATTATTATTTTATTTGCTTATTAATATATTTTATTCAGTCAATACAAATACTGTGTAAAATGTTTTATATTTTTCTCATTTGATTTTTTAAACTATTTTCTTTGGTTAAAATGGTTAATCACTGCTTTAAAAAATAAAAGTCAAGTAAGATTTCGAATCTGTCTTTTTCTCCGAGATGAACGTGCACCTCTGACAAAACCTCTGGCCCCAGCTAGGCCCCACCAGTACAACTGGTCTAGAACCGCCACTGGCAGCTACCCATCCAGGCTGTCATATTGTTAAGTTTGCAGATGATACAGCGGTGGTGGGATGCATCACAAACAATGATGAGTCCAGCTACAGACAGGAGGTGGAACATCTGGAGAGCTGGTGCAAAGAGAATAATCTTCACATGAATGTGAAGAAGACAAAGGAGATGATTGTGGACTTCAGAAGGAACAAACACACCCATGCCCCACTGAAAATAGGTGGGTCTGCAGTGGAAGTGGTCTCCAGCTACAAATACTTGGGTGTACACATGAATGATAACCTCAGCTGGAGCAACAACACCACCAGCCTGATCAAGAAAGGTCATCAGAGACTCTACTTCCTCAGACGGCTGAGACGAGCTGGTCTGAGCAGCCCAGTTCTCACCTCCTTCTACAGGTGTGCAGTGGAGAGCATCCTGTGCTCCAGCATCAACGTGTGGCATGGAGGCTGCACAGCTGCAGAAAGAAAAGCTCTGCAGAGAGTGGTGAAGGCTGCACAGAAGATGTTGGAGTCAGTCTCTCCACTATCACAGACATCTACACCTCCAGATACACGAAGAGGACCACCTGCATCATGAAGGACCACACTCACGCAGCACACACTTTTTGCCCCACTCCCCTCAGGACGGAGATTAAGGAGCATTAAGTGTAGAACCACTAGACTGAGGAACAGCTTTTACCCAGAGGCTGTTAGACTCATGAATATCTAACCAGAATAATCACTGTGAAATATAACATCATGTTGCTGCTGATCTGTTTCATGTTGCTGCTGATCTGTTTCATGTTGCTGCTGATCTGTTTCATGTTGCTGCTGATCTGTTTCATGTTGCTGCTGATCTGTTTCATGTTGCTGCTGATCTGTTTCATGTTGCTGCTGATCTGTTTCATGTTGCTGCTGATCTGTTTCATGTTGCTGCTGATCTGTTTCATGTTGCTGCTGATCTGTTTCATGTTGCTGCTGATCTGTTTCATGTTGCTGCTGATCTGTTTCATGTTGCTGCTGATCTGTTTCATGTTGCTGCTGATCTGTTTCATGTTGCTGCTGATCTGTTTCATGTTGCTGCTGATCTGTTTCATGTTGCTGCTGATCTGTTTCATGTTGCTGCTGATCTGTTTCATGTTGCTGCTGATCTGTTTCATGTTGCTGCTGATCTGTTTCATGTTGCTGCTGATCTGTTTCATGTTGCTGCTGATCTGTTTCATGTTGCTGCTGATCTGTTTCATGTTGCTGCTGATCTGTTTCATGTTGCTGCTGATCTGTTTCATGTTGCTGCTGATCTGTTTCATGTTGCTGCTGATCTGTTTCATGTTGCTGCTGATCTGTTTCATGTTGCTGCTGATCTGTTTCATGTTGCTGCTGATCTGTTTCATGTTGCTGCTGATCTGTTTCATGTTGCTGCTGATCTGTTTCATGTTGCTGCTGATCTGTTTCATGTTGCTGCTGATCTGTTTCATGTTGCTGCTGATCTGTTTCATGTTGCTGCTGATCTGTTTCATGTTGCTGCTGATCTGTTTCATGTTGCTGCTGATCTGTTTCATGTTGCTGCTGATCTGTTTCATGTTGCTGCTGATCTGTTTCATGTTGCTGCTGATCTGTTTCATGTTGCTGCTGATCTGTTTCATGTTGCTGCTGATCTGTTTCATGTTGCTGCTGATCTGTTTCATGTTGCTGCTGATCTGTTTCATGTTGCTGCTGATCTGTTTCATGTTGCTGCTGATCTGTTTCATGTTGCTGCTGATCTGTTTCATGTTGCTGCTGATCTGTTTCATGTTGCTGCTGATCTGTTTCATGTTGCTGCTGATCTGTTTCATGTTGCTGCTGATCTGTTTCATGTTGCTGCTGATCTGTTTCATGTTGCTGCTGATCTGTTTCATGTTGCTGCTGATCTGTTTCATGTTGCTGCTGATCTGTTTCATGTTGCTGCTGATCTGTTTCATGTTGCTGCTGATCTGTTTCATGTTGCTGCTGATCTGTTTCATGTTGCTGCTGATCTGTTTCATGTTGCTGCTGATCTGTTTCATGTTGCTGCTGATCTGTTTCATGTTGCTGCTGACACAAATCTGTTTCATGCTGCTATGTTCATTCATGTTCATCTTGAAAATGAGTTCTCGTGGCTCAATGAGACTACCTGTATAAATAAAGGGTAAATGAAAAAAAATGAAAAATCTGCTTATACAGACTCATGTTTGTGCTGCTGATTGAGGGAATGCTTTTCTATGATATTAGGGCTTAGTGTATTTTTAGTTGATGTTTCTTAGTTCAATTCTTAGATCTCATCAATGTTTTTGTTTTACTTTTTATTGTTTTATGTAACTGGGACCCTGTGTACATAATCTCGTTTCATCACAAGTACCATATGCGGTGCAATTAGCGAAAAAGAATATCTGACTTTGTCTCTGAAATAGCATCTCTTTTATTCAAAACTTTCTGGGGGAGGACCCCCAGACCCCCTCATCAGTGTGATCCCCCCACCCCCACATTACAAATGCTTCTGATATCAATGCTCATGCCACAGTTCTGACATTTAAGCAGCCTGGATGTTATTTCAAAGCTTCTGGACATGTTTGCCAGTGAATACCTCCCATTACCACCATCATCACCCTGCGACCAAGAAAGTATGATGGTGGTGAAGATAATGGGTGGATGGATATTGTGATATTGTAAGTGCGTTTGCAACAATTGTTAATGTCTGAGCCTTAATATATATATTTTTCCCCACTGGAACTGGATTCCCTGGATTGTCTTTTATCTCATACTGATTGATACGTCAAGCTGCACCGTTTTAACTCTGAGTTGTTTTCATTTTGCCATAAGAGACAAACCAAAACACAAATGTTACCCCCAAAACCCCATATAATATAATCTCATCTTACATACAGTAAGAGTCATATAGTTTCTGAAGTTTGAAAGCCGAACAGAAACTGTACTGCGTCTGCAGCCCACTTTTTATACATCTGTTGTTTTACTTTGCTTTTGAAAGGTTATAAAGCAGATATGGATCAGCGGACTGCTGAGGTATCATGATGCACGTCATTTTAAAGCACAAAGAAATCAAAAAACTCATCAAGATCAACTTGAGAAAATATTTTCTCCTCTTTCTCGATGCATATGAAGCCAGGGCTGGTGTCTGTGTGAACAGGATATTGTAGCCTGCATACCAGACTTCATACCTTCATTTCACTGCAGTGCTAATTTAATCTATGTTACTTTGGAGGTAGAACTTCGAGCCACTCACACACGGTCATTGGTGTGGCATTGCTTCTGGCCTAAATATTAACTTTGCTATCATCGGTGTCCTTGTTTTTCAATCAAGATTATTAAATTTCCTGTAATAATGTTACAATTGGTTTGGGACTGTTACAATTCTAATGTTTGGTAGAACTCAGAGAACTCAGGATATAAAGTAGGATATACAGTATATTTAATAAAGAAAAAAACAAAGACTCACATGCAGGAAACTTACATGTCTTAGGGATGACACAGAGGAAGACAGAACTATAACACCACACAAGACAATGCCAGACAATGAGGAACACAGACTTACTGTAAATACAGACACCAATGAAGAGACAATGACAAACACCTGGGGAAAGGACAACTGTTGGCGGAGGCAGGAGATGATTACAAGAGGGAGAAACACTGAGGAGAGCAGGACAGAAGGCACAAGAATTATACAAACACACATAGATCCTCTCAGGGACAGTGGTGGCAAATTGAAATCAGAAATTAAATTGGTGTGAAATACACCTCGGCTTCTTTGATCTTGCAGGGAAAAAGAATTATACCAGATTTTTGATTTAAGAAATGATAACCAGCTCCACAGGTCAAAACAGTCTCCGAGCTCTTTTAAAGTGAAAAATAAAATGTTTTTAAAGGGATATTATCGACACTTTGAAGTGGAGTTCTGTGAAAAAGCTTTTTGAATAGTTTCAAGACTGCAAACATCTTCAACAAATGTGAGAAAATTAGAAACCTCTGCTAACGACTTGAGACCTTTTGAAGACTCCCTTGTGACTGCTGTTAGCCAACAGTTGCAACCCAATGAGTTGCTGGCCTAATTCCAACAGGACTGATGATTCAGCTAGTCTGAACAGGTCCAAGACCTGCTGTTCTAAAACCACCCTAATCTAAAACAATTCATAACGGATCAGGCACATGCCATTTTGTAAATCTTTACATTGCAGTCAAGGACCTTTACGTAGATACTAATGCACACTCTCAGTCAGTATTTTGTGATACATTGTGGTCTAGATATATTCATACTTGCGGTAATTGTTTATTGTATATTTGTCATATGCAGGTCAACACAAGGCCAACAATGCAATGAAAAAGTTAAGTAATGTAAAACAAAGCACCAAAATGTGAAAATAAAATGCATCCTCAAGGTCCAAATGAAATATAGTAAACAACATGGTAGAATACAATGGTGCTATTACGACGAATCAGTGCAAAGTACCTGTTTAGACCTGTTTTAGACAGAAAACACAGTCCTGGCCCGACCTGAAATTTGGGCTGGGTCTGGCCTAAATAATGTGCTTGATTGGTGGATGGGGTCGCTCTTGGGCTTTTGATGCAGTTTTATGAATCATACAGCACAAAGAAAACTAAATAAAAATGCACAATATAAAAATGTGTTAATCTACTTGTTGAGGAGGAGGGAGGACTGACCGGCCAGTTTAAAGAGGTTAAAAAAAAGCCCAATTAAGCTTCAGATAGATCACCAGCCTCTCTCTTCTCCACAAGGAATTATTCGAAGTGGGAGCTAAGAAGCTCGAGGCGGACTTTATAGCTGACATGCTAAAAGTCCTTAGCTGATGACAAGGTCCTTGACTTAATGACCAATGTCCAAGCAGCTTTTAGGAGAACATCACAGTTCATCTCTTCAGCAAGACTGGAGAAGAAACAGGAAATTGAGTTTTTGAAAGGAACTTGACATCAGAGTTTTCCTCTCCGTTCATTGGTTTGTTCGACCAATGGGAGGGGATTAGAGTTACGTCAAAGGCTACGTTCAGACTGCAGGCAAATCCGACCCAAATCCGATTTTTTTTGCCCCATCTGACCCATATCCGATTTTTTTATGACAGTCTGAACGCGACAAATCAGATTTTTTCAAATCCAACCCAGGCCGTTTCAGTATGTGGTTTTAAATCGGATATATATCTGATGTTTTCAAAGCGACTGCAGTTTGAACGCTCATGTGACTTACATCTGACTTTTGCATCACCGATGTGAGACCGACGTCACAGTTCTGCGATCAGACAGGTGCTGACAGATGTATTCAAACGTCTGCTTTGACATCCTGAAATTTTGAAAAAACTGTGTGTCGCTTAAGTCTCTCACGTTAAAGTCCCACCACTCTTGGGTCCTACTCCGCATCCACACACCCCTCTGAACAGAGGTAGCAGCCACAGCTCCAAAATCGCCATCACTAAAAAATTCGCTCGCTTTCTTCTCTGTTTTCTTTTGCCTTTAATCATTTGGATGTTTAGCTTTCCCCGATTGGACAACCACTTCAAAATTACCGAACACACACTGAAAACTGTCGCGTCCATGTTTACTTCCGCAAACACAGGGTGCTGCGTGTCACGACACGTTCTGAGACACGTTTTCTTCTGCGCATGCGGGTCGCTTCTGCAATGTAGATTGTTCACACTGGAGTCTGATGCAGGTTGCATTTAAAATGTAGTGTGAATGCTCACACCAAAAGATCGGATTTAAAAAAAAAAATCGGAATTGAGCATTAAGATCTGCAGTGTGAATGTAACCAAAGAGTTCAGGATTCAAGGTGAAAGTCAGAAGCAGTCAGAAACAGAAAGAATTGTTTAGAGGAAGACAGGGAGTTGTGGAGCCAGCTTCATGCAAACAACTGATTACTGTTTTCTAACTTCTAAACAAAACTGAGAAGTTCAGTCTGACATATTAATTCAACTTCAGACAGAGTTTTTTGACCAAGACATATTGAAAAATATACCAGCATAGTAATGATCATTCACATATTAAGAATACTCTGCTCAAATATGTGATCCAGACATTCAATTCCTTTCATTCTCCAACCTGGGAAATTTATCATATTATTTTCTTGCTGTATGTCAGGATTGTTCCAGAGAGGTGTATGTCTGCATGGGAACAACAAAGACTTTGTCATTTTCAGATACTTCCACTATGCTGTCAGAGATGAGCTAATATTGATACTTTTAAAGCAGACATGTCTTTAAATCTGTACTAATAAATGGTAGATCCGAAATCCTAATATTATTACATAAAGTTTGTTCTATATCTATCCAAGTTTAATCTAGTGCATTAGGTTTTAACCACTTTAATATATATTGTAACCTGTTGGCTAAATAATAAAAGTTTGGAAGTTCTAATCCTCAGGTATCTTTAGATTTCTGTAATGTTTTTAAACTAATACGTGGAGTTTTATTTTTCCAAAGGAATTTTGATATATAAGAGTCCAGGGACTTAAACCATTCAGTTGAAAGTTTATTTGGAATCATTGAAAATAAATTATTTATTCTCGGCAGCACCATCATTTTTACTGAGGCAACTCTTCCCATAAGAGATATGGGTAGAGATCTCCATCTAGTAAGATCGTCTTCAATTTTCTTTAATAGTGGGATGTGATTCAATTTTATTAAGTCTTCCAATTTAGGAGAGATATTAACCCCCAAATATCTAATGTTACCTGATTGTAGTCTTTCATTGAGAGAATTATTAAACACGCAATTTATTGGAAGAACTGTGGATTTTGTCCAATTTATAGAATAATCAGAAACTTTTGAGAACAAGTTTATTAATTTGATAACATCAGATATTGAGTTTCCCGAGTTCTCAAGAAAAAGTAAAACATTGTCAGATTAAAGACTAATTTTATGTTCTATGTTTCTACACTTTATGCCTTTAATATCAGCACTTTGCCTTATTGCTGCTGCTAAAGGTTCCATAAAAATAGCAAATAATGCTGGTGAAAGTGGGCAACCTTGCCTGGTTCCCCTCTGTAAACAGAAGCTTGAGGATATTTGATTCTTTGTCCTGACGCACGCTGTTGGTGAGCTATATAATATTTTTAACCAGTTAATGAAGTAGTTCCCAAATCCAAATTTATTTAAGGTAGAATATAAGAAATTCCAATTTACTCTATCGAATGCTTTTTCTGCATCTAAGGACAAAATAGCTGTTTCAATATTTTTAAAATACAAATACTCTATTACATTATATAATCTGCGAGTGTTTGTATTCCATTCAATGAATTATACAATATGACATTGATAATAAATATTTCCTACAATACCAGCAAATTAAGTATATTGTAAAAAAGAAATTTAAGCTTAATAAAACATTGTTGGAAACACCAACATGTGTGTTAGAGTTCATTAATCTTCAAGCCCCCAAATTATTATCTAAAATATACAAAAATTTGTCTAGAATCGATGACTCGATAGCACTACCTGTTGAAAAATGGGAGTCAGATTTATCAATCAACTTTGAACAAAAAACCTGGTCTCAAGTATGTTTAAATACATTTAAATTGACTAGAATCTCCAATTTACAATTAATACAATATAAGGTTCTCTATAGAGTACATTTGGGGGCCAAGATGGTGTAGAGGCAGGGCTGCCGACTTGGGACCCGAAGGACACAGGTTCAAACCCCAGCCCCGGCCACTACACACCTTGGGGTGTCTATGAGTGCACACCTATTTCCCCAGCTCCCCGGGCACTTTCTATGGCTGCTCACTGCACCACCTGGTGGTGGTTGGGTTAAATGCAGAGACGAATTTCGTCTTGTATGGGAAACATACACAGATGACAGAAATGTGACATTTATTTTATTTATTTATACAGGTCAGCGAATGTTTAAGATGGATTTTACACCATCTAACAACTGCTCACAGTGCAAAGGCAATATACCTGATGATTATATTCACGCACTCTGGTTCTGTCCACCCGTTCAGATGTTCTGGGTCCAGGTATGTGAAGACTTGTCTAAATGTTTGAAATGTAATATCCCACTCTCTCCATCTGTTTGCTTATTGGGTATCTTTGAAGATGTTATACTAGAAAAAAATACATCCTGTATGCTTTTCACTGCCTTATGCATCGCAAAGAAAACCATACTCCTAAATTGGAAAAATAAAAATAATCTTAGCATTAATCAGTATAAAAATCTTCTGTTAGATCATATTAGTCTTGAAACAGCATCTGCCGACACATCGGATCAATCTATTTGGCATTCTTTGATCGGCTCCGTTACGTAGTGAGGGTGGGGGGTCTGGGATCTGGCCTTGTGGGGCATTGGGGCTGGTGTGAGGGGAGGTTGGGGTTTGGGACGCCGGGAGGTTGGGGCTACTTGGGCGGGGAGGACCCTGCCTTCAACCTGGGGAGGACCAAGGGTTTCTGGGGATGTCTGCTGGGGGCGGCATGCGGGCCCTCGGGTGGTCGGTGGCGGCGGTCATGGGTCGCCGGTCGGTGACCCGGCTGTGCTGGGGTGGGTGCCGGGGGCTTGGGATTCTGGGGGCGTGTCGTCCCCGGGCTTGGGCCTGGTGGGGATCGGGGGTCTTGGGCTCTGGCGGGCGGGTCGCCGGGCTATGGGCTGGCTCGCGCTCTGGTGCCCGGCTCTGGCCGGGGGCCCTCGGCTCGCTGGTGGGTTGGGGGTTCATGTGCTAGGGGGTTGGGTGTCTGGGAGTGTGACTGGTGGCCAATGGGAGGGGGCGGGTTAACCCAGCCTGGGTGTCTAGTGTGTTATGTGTTCTGAAAGTTGTTAGTATGAAGGGTGGGTGTAGTATTTCTTCTGGGGTGGGGACTAAGTAGATGTCCTTGATGATGGTCTGGGACTATGCATGGCCGGTGTGCGGGCCCTGGTTGGGGCCCGCTCTCAGTGCTTCCTGGCTCTGTCGGAGGATAGGCGGGCGCTCTTGGCCGTGTCGTCCATGTGGGATTTTGTGTCTTCTTGAGCGGCGGGCTGACTGCGGTTCGTAGGGGTTGTGGCGGCCCTGGTGGATGTGGGCTGTTGGTTCTGCTGTTGGCGCCCCTCGGGGCCGTGTCCCTCTCTGGTCTTTAACTCAATGGCCTGGTGGTCGGAGAGGTGTTTTCTTTTGCCTCGCTCCTTGGGTGCACCTTGGCAAACTGGGGGGGGAGGGGGTTTGTTGGGTCAGCGGGGGAGCTGACTCGCTGCGGGAGCAATGTTCCTGCAGATATTTTCTCCCTATCCCTCACCACGCACCTCCGCCCTCTTCATCTCAAATTAATACATGTAGGGATTTTGAGACTCGGGTGTGCTGCAACGTTTTTACATCTCTGTTGTTCAGAACCACCTGGAACTCAATTTTATTATACACTTTAGACATTCACTCATAAACATCCTCATAAAAGTCACATATAGGGAATGGAATGAGCACTATGGTTATGGGTGGCGGGATGACATCACTCTCGCCCAGTGTTGGGTGTAACGCATTACTTAGTAACGCGTTACAGTAATTACATTACATTTTTCAGTAACGTAGTAGTGTAACGCACTACTTTGAAAATGCCTGTAATATATTACAGTTACTAACAAAACCTTACATTCGTTACTTGCGTTACAATCAGGACCTTTCGGAGAATAGTTTTATTTATTTATTTTATTTTACCTTTCGGAGAATATTGAGAATGAACTTTCTTGCCTTTCGGAGAATAGTTGTGGGACGAGGACGATGGAGCAGGCTGGAAAACAAAGACGTACGCGATGACGTCAGAACATCATACGTCAAGGTACATAGACATATAAAGGTACATAGACATACATTGAATGAACAACAACATGGCGGAGGTGGAGGCGAACGTGGCAATGTCATTTTATGGATGGAAGTATTCATATTATTTTTCTTTTGGCACAAGAAAGGACAAGAACATTACAGTAGTGTGCAAGCTATGTCTGGGCCACAACAAGACACTGTCTACTGCTGTGAACTCGACGTCATATCTTTACAAGCATTTACAAAGACAACACGCTAATGCTAAGCTAGCTGCTAAAGAGCCACAGAGGGATGGTGCAAGTTTGATGCCGCCACCGTTTAAGCAGGCTCTGCTTGAATTTCACCGCCAGGCAACCACTACAAAGGCTGAGGTAAACAAACTTGTAAACAAACATTTCAGATGTTTTATTTTTTATTTTGTTTCATTTTTTTTAAAACAGAAGTTTTACATTTTGATATTGTCATACCTTTTGAATGGCACGTTTACATATGCATTGTGCTTGTTATGTATATGTATATATAAAAGATCTCTAATGTCATTATTGAAAGATAAAAATTAATACAGGTTAAATCTCAGGTATTAGAGTAATCCAAAAGTAATGTAACTAAGTTACTTTCAGAACTGAGTAACTAAGTAGTGTAATATGTTACTTTTTTTAAAGTAACTAGTAATGTGTAACTAATTACTTATTTTGGGTAACTACCCCAACACTGCTCTCGCTCTCTGTGCCTATGCTCACTCACAATTATGCATTTATACAATAAGGGTCTAGGTTATAGTTGGAGTGGAGGGGAAACTGGTATAATGCCAGCCTTTGCTCCTTCTCTTTCCTTTTTAAGTGCACTTTACAACAACACACACCAACAGCACATTTGGGGACGGGGTGTGTGTGTCGGGGTCTAGATTTGTTAATTTTAATTTTATTTATTTATTTATATAATTATATATATATATATATATATATATATTTATTTTTTTTT
>JBBPBX010055652.1:3354-18185 GCA_038048925.1 Garcialebias charrua
TAACTAATGATCCCACTAATGATACAGAAAGTCTTCTTAAAGGCTGAAAACTAATTAACACAACAGAATACACATGACAGTAATAACCAATGGAGGACAGACATACTGTAGCGGAACAACAGGCTGAACACCTGGAATATTTAAAAAGTGAAGACAGGTGAACAAACATCATGACAAATGTTTGTAATAAAACAAATATTTCAGCCTTCCGTAATCCCTTTAAACTTTGTCTCTAAAATGAAGTACGTCTGAGCTATAGAGCTCCAAAGAGGCTTTGTGTCCTCTCTTTTGTGTGAAGGGAAAATTTAAAATGTTTTTGGCAAAATCGGTTAATGTTGTGAAACGTATCGCTGCCAAAAGTCATGTGTGTCCTGACTGAGCTGCATGTTTGGATATATTATCTTATATGTGCTTATCTAAAGCTGCAGGAATAGTTTTGAATCATAAATTACAACACAGACCAAAGAATAACAAGCAAATGTTCTTATTCAATGCAAAATCCAAATGTATTAATTATCAACAGCATACAAACATCTCACTGGCTAAACTAAAAACAAAATCTACCAAACAGATTTGTTTTCATTTCAGGAATGCATCAGCTCGCCTCACTCATAAATATATATATATATATTTTTTTTTTAAAGCTTCAGGCAGCTTTCTGTGAAGTAAAGTTGAGGACTTTGAGGACTGGCTGCGGCGTTGAATCCATCTTATCAGAACCCCAGCCCTGCTGCCTCTGCTCTTTGGTTCCCGCTGTGATATCGTATTGCTGAGTCTCACTTTGCTTGAGAAATCGAAGCACCGTCCTGTTCTTTATGGCCGCCGCCCACGACCTTTGTCGGCCGGGCGAATTAACCTAGCGGCGTATCAGCTGCGCTGGCCCTTTTCTCCAGGAGCCCGTCCTATTAACTGAGTGAGCAGCACGGCGAGGGTCACACTTAAGTAACCTTATCTTGTAATTGGGTTCAAGGTGAAGTGACCCCGGAGCACGGAGGTCCGGGGGTTAAGGTCACAATGTCAGGCAGACAGGGGTGCTTTTAATCACTGATGAAGCTCCAAATCAAGACCTGGGTTTCTGCTCTTTGACTGGGCCGGACCCTCCCATCCCCATCACCCCGAGCCTCTGTCGACTCAAAGGATGGGGTTCAGGGGGCTGGATGGAGATGTTGCCAAGCAACCAATATTCAAGCCAAGGTCTCACAAGCTTTTAACCTCAGAGCAAATCGATAGCGATGGCAATTGGGCTAATATTCATCGAGCAGATGGGAAAATTAGGCTGAAGTCTGCCTGCAGGAGATAGGAGGACATGAAAGACGTGCTGCTGGTCGTACGGTCGCAGCATCGCTCAGGCGACTCTAATTGGATGTTCGCTCAGCGAGGGAAATGCTCCGAAAAGTCAGGAGAAGACAGCCCTGGCAAGAGGAGCATCTTCGCTTTGCGTGCTTCTTTTTTAATATATTTATTAATGTCTTCATGCACAACTTTTACTCTTGTTTGTTGTCTTTCTGCTTTTTTCAACCTTCTCTGACTTTATTTCGTCAAATTTTCTTTCATTCATTCACTTCTTTAATTCTTATGATACAAAACATCCCATTGATTTTTTGATTAAATATTCTATTTGTGACAAAGTCTCGTATCACTTTTTTGTCGTAATTATGAGTCCGGTTTTACAAAGCTCAGCCTGTTCTCAAGCGAAAAACACGTTAATCAAGCCCTTAAAAAGAAACAGCAGCCTCATTTTTTTCTTCTTCTGCACACCCACTTCTTCTTTTCTGCCTGCCTTTTAAAAGGGGAGATGGATGACCACGAGCCGAGGGGTTCACGCAGCGTGACCCACGAACCTATCCATTGCCAAGGGCGAGGAAATAGCCCAGATTAAAGAGCTTGTAAATAATGGCCCATAAACATCTGCCTGTTTGTCCGGCCAATCCATCTCAGTCTCCCATCTGGTCCTCGGCTTCTCTCACAGTCTCTTGCTTTTCATTTTTTTATTTTACTGCGTTTGGTCCACAGGGCAAATGCATCATCAGACCAAAGTCAGTCATATTCCAGTACAAACAAACACTGCGAGCGACCCTCGAGTCAGATACAGTTCACATCCCCACCAGTCGCTGCACCCATGACTCAACCCAAAGACAACAATGGAGAGCATTAGCTTTATTTTCTTTCCCGTGGTTTCCTTCCATTTGTTAGTGCCTGCGCAAACTGTTTTCAGATTATTGCACAAGGTTTATAGATTTATAATTGTTTTTTCAATGATTAAAGTTGTGTACCATTCCACCCTCCTCTGCAGACCGGCTCCCTCTGCACAGCCTCATTAGAAGAAGCTCTGATTGTGATTAGACTGTTCGTGTTGAGCGCACATCTGCTTCAAGCGCAGACCACTTGGACTTCCTCACATCTCCTTGCACAACGACTGTGACCGACTCGAACCGTGTGAATCAAACGCCAGCAGTAACAGCCACCTCCAATGTGACTCAGCTGCAGGTGGCAAATTAGACCCAACAAAGGCCCGACTGCAGGTGGACCGAGGCTCCTGCCAAAACCCCAATGCACAGAAAAAACCTCGCCTTGTGAGTTTAATCTAAAGTTCACGCCGCTTTTCTGTTGCTTAAAGTGCTAATTCAAGGTATTATGAATTCAAAACACTCCTGAAAAATAACATCTAAAAGTCATTTGGACTTCTTGTTAATAAATATATAATCGCCATTCCCAAAAAGTTGGACGTTGTGTAAAATGTCAAGAAAAACAGAAAGCTCCTTTCTGCTACTTGGGTCAAAGGTCTCGTTCTTTGGTCCTGATCCATAATTCATGATGATTAGTGGAGTTGGGTCAGAGATGGACCAGTACATCGAGAATTTTGTTTGTTGGCTCAACTGTGACAGACCGGAGCAATGTCCTCATTGCTGCAGAGAAAGAAAGAAGCACAGTGTGAATGAGTGTCCTGAAAGGCACCTTTTAAATAGAATTATTATTATTAATTGTCACGAATGGGTTTTGGAGTCAAGCCAGACACAGGAGGGTAAAAACAAGAACAGTTTTTATCATTAGCTGCTGGATGGAGGAGTCGGGGTCAAGGTGGGAATCCATTCTTAAAGACAGAGAGGTTAGTGATTTTGGCGTGGACAAGGAGGTTCTGTGGGTTACTGTAAAAGTCACTAACCTTCACAGTCTGTACGTGGCAGCTGCTGTTGTCACGCTGGTGCCGGTGACGTCACTCGTGCACCAGAGTGAGCTGCAGCAGCGGAGCAGGCTGAAGCTGTTCGTGGTCCGTGGGGGATAAATCCAAATCCAGGGTCTGAGAAACGTAGCAGGGGGGTCATGCACAGGAAGGTTGAAAGCAGACTCCAGAGCCAAATCATGATCCATGAGGCAAACTCATAGAAGGAAGAAGGCAGGGTCGATACCGTGGTCAGAGCGAAGAATCCAAATCCAAAGACGGGTTGGCAAAGCAGGGAAACCGTGGTACAGGCGAGCAGTCAAAGCAAGGCAAGGATACAAGGCTATGGTGTGAAACAGGACCTATGACGGCTTCAAAATCAGGGACCATGGAAGGTTTAATAATTCGGCAACAAGGAAGTGAATGACGAGCTTAAAGCTGCACTATGTAACTTTGTAGTGCAGTCTAACTTTTCTAACAATATATTTTTAACATATTTCTTCACTCTGTCACTATCTACTGACAGACTGATGTTAGACAAAGTAATCTCTGAAAAAAACTATAGTCCCCTTGCTTCTCTATCAGCATTTATAAAAACACTAAAAACACAGAGTGACCCGCCGTTAACCAGCCAATAAAAACAGAGTTTGTAACCAGCCAATAAAAACAGAGCTTGAATTTGAATTTCAGCAGAGCAAGGGGGGCAGAGCCATATATGGCTCTGAGGGGGAGGGATCAGAATGCTTTGCCTGTTGAAAATATTTCTAAGTTCTGTGCTCTACAGAAAGTTACACATAGCACCTTTAAAGGTATTGTGACATGATGTTGGAACTATGTATAAAGTGGCACAACATACTGTATATATGTTGTACTGTATCATTCAACTATGTTCGTTTTTACAAGCAAAATGATAAATCAATGAAAATTTGTTTCAAAGTGATTTTGAACTTGGCGCCATGTTTCGTCACGGGACATCCAGGTACTTCCGCATGCGACAATATGTGACGTAGGGACAAGAAGTGTAGTCTGCGGATACTATGAAAACGCAGTTTCATTGTCTTCAAGATCACCTATTTTTTTTGTACAACATGAAAAATGCTGGTACATTGTGTTGCATTTGGGTGTTCTAATATCGCCAGTGAACAAGTGAGCCTTTTCACTTTCCCAAAAGATGAAAAACTTTGTCAAGAAATCTCGGAGTCCACCTCGCTCCTTGAACAGTGAAGCCTCGGATATAGTCGCGCTCTGGGTATTCGCGCATGCTCCGCGGAGTCCGTGCGCTCTCTAGCCACGCGCTGTGTGCGTTTATGGTTGCACGCTGTTCATTGTTCACCGACAGATGGCAGTAGTGTGAAACCAGTGGGAATGTAGTACGAGAGAGTGTAGAACAAGAATCGGTTGACGTCACACATGACAAACAAAATGGCTGCTTGTAGTGCGAAAACTCGTCGTTTACTGCAACTTTTATTAGAGGAAGAAGAGATTGTGTGTTTAATGCTTTTAAACTTACAAAAACGTCGTCGTAGAAGGTGGTGTGTTCGTCCATTACATTCCCGGAGACGTGTAGACGGCGAGTACAACGTACTTGTGAAGCGAATGCGGTCTATGGATGATGATGAAATGCACTTCAGATATTTTCGTATGTCCCCACACCGATTTGACGAAGGCTCTATTAAATACGGCTGCAGACCCAATTAGAACCAGCTGTTTCTTGTTCATCATTCAAACCAACTTCGGCTTCCCAAACTGAAGACAAATCGCTCAAATCTTCACTTAAGTTGCTTAATTCCTCGGTTTATATATTCACTGCTATTTGTTATTTACAATGTGCGTTCTTGACATTACGTCATAAAAATGCGTCGCCGTTTGACCCCTCCTTTCTCCACCCGAAAACTGCGACACCCTGCAGAGTTACGTTTTATTAAAGGGGACCACATATATGTTTTTAAAATGTTTATGGTATTTCTTTGGGGTTAAAAAACAGTGTTCATTCAATTTAATACACAAAATAATTCTTAGATAATCAATTATACCCTTTTTAATTCTGCCATTTTTAACTTTCGTTTTGAACGACTGGTTCTGATTGAAGTTCTGAAGTCCACGCCCTTCAACGATCTGTTTACGCCCTCTGTAACAGCCAGTATCTGTATAATGTGTTGTTGTTTTAAAATTAGCTCTTTTTTTTTTACTCATTTGACTTACTGTTAGTGTTAGCTTAAGATAACTTACCGAAACCCGTCTGAGCGCGCCGCAATTTGCTGCTCCTTTTAGCATGAGACCACCCGAATCCGATGCTAATGTTAGCTTGTTCCTCTTCCGGTTTTCGCCAGCTCCGCTCGTTCACGCGGAGATTTTGGGAGTTATCGCTGTTCCAGTCAAGACAACACAAAGTTCAACAAGTGTCTCCCTTAAATTAATCCGTAAGGAGAAGGTCCTCGCTGCTGCGAGGCTTCTGCCAGGCTGCAACGAGGCTGTACACTTGAAGCTCCGCTCCATCGTGCCAGAAGATGGTCCCGTTGACGCCGGTCCCTACGACGGGGGTCTGCTCGTTTAATTTTTGCCGGCTGCGCGTTGTGAGCGATCGCAAATACACTAAAAATTGAACTAAAACATAAAAATAACACTTATACTTTATTTATAAAGCCATTTAAAAAAACCGCAGCTGCAACAAAGTGCTGTACACATGAAATTAAGAACATATAAACAAAAGATGAGATGAAATCATGAAAAACAACCGTCATGTGTTTCATACAGAAGTGGGTTGAGCCTAACTAGGGGTTGCTAGGTGAGGGGCTGGACCTAACCAGGGGTTGCTAGGTGAGGGGCTGGTCAGGTTTGAGGTGATTGGCTGCGGTTTGTGACGTAACAAACCGCAGGAAGTGAGAACCTGACCGTTTATATCACAGACAAATAAATCTACTTAGAGTAAATAAACCACTGGGTGCATTTTTTTGGCACAAGGACTGTTTTTTTATGAAGTAAATACCCAAAGTTTAGTAAAAAAACATCAAAAAGTGCATTTTGCATGTGTGGTCCCCTTTAAAAAATACTTTTATATATTAATTATTCGAAGCATCTGTGTACAAAAAATCAAAGCTGAGTAGTTCCTCTTTCTAAAGATGTCTATGTTTTAGCATATTGTCACAATACAGTACCATTAAATAGTGCAGATAACAGGTGCGTGGATCAGGGCTGATTGCTGTGGAGGAACAAGGGAGGTGTGGAGTGACAGGAGCAGGCTTGAGCTGAGAGATGGGTGATAGGCAAAACAAATCAGGGAACCAGAAACTATGGCAGGAGGGGGAAGGTGACATGGAGAACACAGCATGAAGCCGAGAGTATGGCATTAGCATAATATTATTATAAAGGTCCTATCAGTGAGTCTGTCTCCACTCTGTCCAAGATGACTCCTGGACACTTTAACTCCTCCACATGAAGCAACAACCCGCTGCCAAATCTTGAAGATTCAGATGAAATGTATTGACATTACATCATCCATTACATTTCTATAAAAGCAAGAGGTTGTTATGATCTCGGGGAACCCAGTTTGTAACGAGAAGGTGACAGTGTTAAATATTTACAGTGATATTAATTTACATATGTACAGGTGGTCCTCTGGAACTCCTGGAAGAGGAAGCAGATTGTCAGGAGGGCTAGGCCAGGAGGCTACAGAGAGGATTTGTTTGTCCTTACAGATGGAGTAGGAAGATGGGCGTCGTGGAATATCCAGTGGTTCCAGTGGTGAATCCCAGAGGGCAAACAAGGCAGGCTAGTGGCTGGAGGGCAAGACTCGAGGAACGAGGAGCAGGACCCAGGAGAACCAAGACTGGACCCAAATCAACGAGAGGACTGTAAGCACAACAAAGACAAGGCAAGTATTTCTTTCATTGATCACAAAACTGGCCAGAAGCATAAATATCATAAATAGGAATCAATGCTCCAGCGAAGAGTAGGACTTGACTGCAGCCTTAAGTAGAGGTGGAGCTCGTCAGGTGGATGACCGTCAGCTGGGGATAATTGGCGGCCATCTTGGAGCTGCAGCAAGTGCTACTCTTACAGAGGTCACACCAACATGCTGCCTTCATGTGGATTCACTTATGTTATGTATTGTGCTTACCTGGACAAAGCATCTCCCCTTGTTGTCAAAGATGCAAGGCATGCAAAATTAAAAATGAGCAAAATGCAAGCCAGTAGAATCCCCAAATAATGTATTGATCCAGTGGCGCATGCTAATTCTAAGGCAGAAATATTTTTTAGAAGCTCAGCACTCTTACTACTGAGATTTGAAACAGTGTTTTGGATAATGCTGTCAACGCACCAACGTGTCATTAATAAAATAAACCGGTTTAACTGAATGTTCTGTCATCATAAGGTCATTTTCTTGAAGGTGCTAACGTTTCATGAGCATCTTTCTTTTAAATCGGCGGCAGTTTCTCATCCCAGCTGCCGACACCTAATGTCACAAACAACAGCACATTTCCCCTAAACAAGCCTTGGATGTTTAAATGAAAGATTTTCCAGGCAGGTGAGCTGCAACCAAAGCTTCACGATGTCACCGGCCTTCACTTCCAGAATGAGCCCTTTAACCTCACATGCCAGAATGACTGATAAACCACCTGAGGTCTGATCTCGCTCAAGGTAAGGAGCCCGACGACATCATCTTCCTTTTACGTAGCTCAAAACTGCAGCCTCACTTTTTTCTTTTCAAACGTCATTTAGATTTTCATTCTGACACACTTTTACCCCAAATTCCCCGTCTCCTCCGCTCTTTTTTTTTTTTTAAGGCCAGGATTTAATTTATGAGCTGCCGTTTCTGACCTACTGCACGACCCCGCACCTTAAACGCATTCCAGAGGAGCCAACACATTTATTTGGCAGATAAATCACTGCTTACCAAATGCAGGTTGGTGCAAGGTCACCGTTGTGGAGGAGCATAAAAATGAAATTATTGAGACGGAGGGTCAAGCTGAGTCCTTACACTGATGTCAGATGAACTTTATCAGTAAATAAAAATCTGACCCAAACAGGTTTAACTAAACACAACTCGTATTTAATGACTGACGGTCAGTTTCTTCTAATGACTCAAATTAAAAAAGCAGCACTTTGCGTGATGAAGCTTCATTTGGCTCAACGGATGCTGGACTAAAATAGTCTGACTAGTGTCGTTGCAGCAGTAATTAACACGGCAGTCATGCAAAATCAGCATGAATCTAACACGTGCACGCTAACTGAGGACCTTTGGGCCCTAATGTTGCTGCATTTAAAGATAACTCTGACCAGTGGCGATTTTAGCCTCTTTTTGGGGGGTGCTCAAGCTCCCCTAAATATTAATAATAATAATAATAATAATGTGTTTGTCTGTCATCTGCGTATGTTTTCCACAGACGAAATTCGTCTCTGCATTTAACCCAACCACCCCAGGTGGTGCAGTGAGCAGCCAGAGGGCGCTCGGGGAGCTGGAGAATTAGGTGTGCACTCATAGACACCCCAAGGTGTGTAGTGGCCGGGACGCGAACCCGCGTCCTTCGGGTCCCAAGTCAAACGCCCTAACCACTATACCATCTTAACTCAGCCCCACTGAAAATTTTAAAAACCATTAATAGGATTTTGTAAAGAAGCTCAGTTCTCAAATTTTAGATTGACCAAACTATTGAATAAATATGGAATAAATGATGACAGTCTGACCCACCCACTTTTCCTCTGACAACATTGTTGGGGTTTTGTTACAAACACTTTGGAGTCAGAGGTTAATGGTTAAATTAAAGCATAAAACGTAAAGCTAGTTGAGCTTTGTTTTGCATTTTGTATGTAGATATATGTTGCAATTTCTGGTTGCATAAGTTTAGTCTTTGTTTGCTCTGATCCTTTAAAAGTCTTTTATTTATTTATTTTTTAAATAAAATTTATACATAAAAAAATTCCATAAACAATAAGAAATACAATCAAAAATAAAATGAAAGGTATCAGAAGGAAGAAAAAAACCGTATTATATCTGCCCCTTTTTTTCAAACAATTAATTCAAACAATTAATTCAAACAATTAATTCTCTCTGCTCTGAATGGACTTGCTCCCCTCTACATCTCAGAACTTCTGAAAGTCCATCAGCCTGGCAGGGACTTACGATCTGCCAGTCAACACCTGCTGGAGGTGCCTCGCTCGAGGTACAAGCAATGGGGAGACCGGTCATTTTCTGTTGCCGGCCCAAAAGCCTGGAACAGCCTCCCCCTTGAGCTGCGTGCCACCTCCGATCCGACTCTGTTCAAAACCAAACTGAAGACCCACTTGTTCAAAAAAGCTTTCAGTGTGTAACTTTTATTATTTTGTATTTTAGTATGTAGCATCTTTATTTCAATTGCATTTTTATTTCCACTTGTTCAAAAAAGCTTTCTGTGTGTAACTTTTATTACTTGTGTTATTTTAGTATGTAGCATTTTTTATTTCCATTGCCTTCTTTTATCGCTGTGGTTTCTTATTCTATTTTCATTGATTTATTGTTCCCGTTTATTCTTCTTTTTATCCTGTTAAGCACCTTGGTCAATGCAAGGCATTGTGGAAGGTGCTATACAAATAAAGTTTATTATTATTATTATTATAATTCAAACAATTAATTCAAACCATAATAATCTTCACGTAACAAAACAAAATAAAAACTCAATGAAAAGACAGTTCATACAATACATATTAAGCTACTTCATTTATTTTTTTATTTTTTAGCAATTCAACCTCATCATTTTCTTAAACGTAAACATTGACTTGGCATTTTTAACTTCATTCTCCAAGCCATTCCATAATCTAATTCCCTGGATTGAGGTAGAACGTCCCTTCAAACTAGTTCTGAATTGTGGTTTTACAAACATCTCTGTTCCCTTAAGATTATAACAACTTTGTCTTTTAACAAAATGCATTTGGATATTTAAAGGTAATGCATTATTTTGAGCCCTATACATAACTGATAAAATATTATAATCTACCAAATCATGGAACTTCAATAACTTCAGTTGATAAAATAATGTGCTTGATGGATGACAGTAATGTTTTCTAGTGATAATTCTTACAGCTCTTTTCTGTAATACAAAAATAGGCTTTGTGATTGTTTTACACGCTTTCCCCCAAACATCAATACAATAGATTAAGTGTGGAACAATGATTGTGTTATACAACAAATACAGAGCTTTATCATTCAATAAGTCTCTGACTTTGTACAGTACTGCAATAGATTTAGCTATTTTTATTCTTACAGAATTTATGTGTTGTTTCCATGTCAGTTTGTCATCAATGATAACACCCAAAAACTTCACCTCACTCACTCTACAAATCTCAACACCCTCAAACATCAACAATTCTCTTTTTATTACTGAATATCATATAATTAGTTTTATCTAAGTTTAATGATAATTTATTAAGTTTAAATCAAGTTTGTAGTTTTACAAATTCTGTCTGCATCAACTCCAACATACGTTCTATATTTTTACCCAAACAAAAAAAAAGTGGTATCATCTGCAAATAGGACACATTTAAGGAGTCCTGACACATTTACCTAGTCATTTGTGACAGAGCTCTTTGTTTACGACCCCGCTGAACACGCCCAATCTCGTCCGATCTCGCCCCTTATCCCTGATAAGCAGGGTCGGACCTGGTCAGTACTTGGAGGGGAGACCAGCCGGGGAGTACCAGGTGCTGTTCTCACAAACCTCACTATGGGGTGCGTTGTTCAAGCCAGCAGCTATTGTCAGTAGGGGCTAAGCACCCCTAAAGGTCAGATCTTAGAATCGCCCCTAACTTTACAGCCGATTCGGATGTTGTGGACTTTAACGTTAGCAGCTCTAATAAAATGTTATTTGTGAATATAAAAAATGTGCATGCACTGACTGGAAGAGGTGCACAGTCATTTCAGAGCAGGCTGCTTTACTTAAAATTTGGGCACTTCTGGTGAACTCAGTGAAACTAAACCAAAACTAACTCATCACACTGTAGATAAACCAAAAGCACTTCTGGATCCTTCTAATATCCCTGTACAGGCACTCTTTTGAGGCTTTTGGACTTGAAAAAAACAAACAGACAATGACCCTCTACCGCCTGGTTTTCAAACATGAAAATAGGAACACATCAGAAAAACACAATAAAAACAATTTGTAAGAGAATCTAAAAGTATTCCTTTTTATAAATACAAAAAAAAAATAAAGGCAAAAGGATTGAAAAAAATAAACCATGATGCCGGTTTGGCACGACAGAGGAGCGCTGATGAAAGTCATTTTGGGGCGGCCGTGGCGTAGTGGTAATGGCAGTCGTCCCCGATCGGAAGGTTGGAGGTTCGAATCCCAGTTCCCCACACCATGTGTCATTGTGTCCCTGGGCAAGACACTTAACCCCGAGTTGCTCCCGGTAGGACTGGAAAGGCGTCTTGCATGGCAGTCTGCCGCTACCGGTGTATGAATGTGTGTATGAATGGGTGGATGGTTGGTATCGTAAAGCGCTTTGGGGTCCCTCATAGGGGCTAGAAAGCGCTATATAAATAAGCTCCATTTACCATTTTACCATTTTAGGTTTAAAGTGGATTTATTTTCTATCTTGGTATACTTGGGACAACTAGTGTAAAAATCCAGTGTTGTGAGAGGGTTAGTTATTATCCGGGTTAATCAAGTGATCAGTCAGTGACGTCACCCCAAACAGGCAGAAACAATTTCATTGAGCTGAGATGTTCAGATATTACAAAGGTAAATCTGCTCTGGCTCTTCTTGGGTGGTGCATTAATATGGGATTACCTACAGATGCTAATTTGATTTGTCCGACCCACCAGAGAGGCTTATCCATGACCTGTGGACCTGCGAGTTTTCCAGTCGGCTGATCGGGGCGAGAACCTTCGATTGACCCTCCTCAGCTTCAACGCTAATGTCACCAACTGAGGGAGGGGGTCCTAATCGAACTGCACCTCTGCAGCAGGAGCTCCAGGACAGCAGCCTCTCTGCATCTCATCACGTCCATTTGAAATGTTGTGCTCGAGTATAGTTGGTTGTTTGGTCCTTGTGCAACAACTCATTCCCATTTGTACTGCTGCCTTTAAAAAGAGTCGTCTCGGCTTTTTATCATCGGTTTGTCGTTTCTGGTTGACGTTGTTTGTCCACCATAACCTCTAAACTGTTGCCCTCAGATTACTGGATGGGCTAAATCTGACACGGCATCGCAAAGAGGTTGTGCGTGAATCCATCCGAGACAATAACACGTTTAATAAAACGTGTTCACAATAACTCCTATCACTGCATATTAAAGCTGTTTGTCCAAAAGATAAGAAGTGTTGAATAGCTAAAGATAAAGATAAGCAGAATACTAGCTAAAAGACAAAAGTAGTGTAAGGAGACAGGTACGGCCTGCAGTACAGAATCGTACGGTGCCACCAGATGTAAGATGAGCCGGTGTTATCCTGACACAACCTTATAATTAATTAATCACGGATTCTCTTCTTTTTTGGATTAAACAATATCTTGTGTGACCAGATGAGATATAAGTGACCATGAAACGTTAATTATAGTTGACCCATCAAGGAAATGTGGTCATTTATTTAACAGATCATTAAATTAACATCATACTGTATTTACACTTTGATTGGTTCTAATCAATTTTCCTATAAATTGACATCAACAGATGGAAATCACACAAAGTCAAAGTCAAAAGTCAAAGTCAACTTTATTGTCAGAACTGCAATATGTACAGGACATACACAGGATTGAAATTGCGTTTCTCTCAGTCCCTCGGTGCAACAGTAACCATCTAAACACTAAACACTAAAACATTTAATAAACATAAGCATAAAATAGTAAAAGTGTAACACTGTCCTGAGTTTTTTCATAGTAGTATAAAAGTATGAAAATTTACACCAACACTGAAAAAACACCCCTAAAACACCAAACACCCAATGAACATACATTCATTCAACCTTTATTTATACAGGCTAGCCTCGTTGAGTCACGGGGACTCATTTACAAGAGGGACCTGTCTCACTCACACCAAACAACCATCCACTCTCACACTCACACCTAGGGTCAATTTAGAGTCACCAATCAGCCTAACAAGCATGTTTTTTGGTCTGTGGGAGGAAACCGGAGTACCCGGAGGAAACCCACGCATGCACGGGGAGAACATGCAAACTCCACCCAGAAAGGCCCCGGACCGGGATTTGAACCGGCAACCTTCTCGCTGAGAGGCAGCAGCTCTACCAGTTGTGCCACCATGCTGCCCAAATGAACATAAGCATAAAATGAAATAATAAAAGTGTAATACTGTCCTGAGTTTTTGCATAGTAGTATAAAAAGTATAAAAAGTATATCTATAAAATAAACTGAAGGTTCTAGCATTGACATTTGCAAAGAGTGGCACAGCAGCATATAAGTTAATGTACACAGTATATGTATGAGGTAGTTGATGTTGGTATAGAGGCAAAGTGGCATATGCAGTGAGGCACATAAGGCACATTTGGCATCCTTAGATAAGGCTAGTCAGAGAATGCTGTATATGTATCAGCAGTAGTGTAGATAAAAGTAGTGTAAATGTAAACAGTAGTAATAAATGTAAAGCAGTAGTAATAAATGTAAACGTATTAATAAATGTAAACAGTGAATGTAAACAGTAGTATGACTATAGGCAGTAATGTAATACAAACATTAGTGCAAATATGAGAAGTAGTGCAAACTGAATGAGCACATGACCGAGAGTTTAGTGTATAACCCGTTTGATACCATACCATACCATACCATTTTATTTATAAAGCACTTTAAACAGGAACAAGTCCACACCAAAGTGCTGGACAAACAAACACGCAACAGGCAACACAGACAATGAAGTACAACACGAAAAACATAAAAACATTGCAGATCATAAATCAAACGATCCAATACAAATCAGCTGGCATTGAAAGCAATGGAGTAGTAGTGAGTTTTTAACCGGGATTTGAAAACCGAGAGGGAGGGGGCCTGTTTGATGAGCAGCGGTAACTCGTTCCAGAGTCTTGGGCCTGCTACAGAGAACGCCCTGTCACCCCTGCGCTTAAGGCGAGTTTCTGGAACTATTAAGAGTACCTGATCCTCTGACCTCAAAGCACGTGGAGGGACATATGGGTGTATCAGATCCGAGAGATAGGCGGGGGCGAGACTGTTCAGCGATTTGTAGACATACATGAGAATTTTGAATTGGATTCGAAGATGAACCGGTAGCCAGTGAAGGGAGGCCAAGACTGGTGTAATGTGCTCTCTTTTGCGTGTGCTGGTTAAAAATCGGGCAGCTGCGTTCTGAACCAGTTGTAATCGTGCAATGGTGGCTTGACTGACGACACAGAGTCCAGTGTTAAAAACTTTGTGTTGAGTGGTAATGTGTGAGAAAGTTTTTTGTGTTAAGGCAGTTCAAATGGGAGGGGAGGCAGAGCAGGCAGAGTGTTTAGCATTCTGACTGCCTGATGAACAGAGCTGTCTCTCAGTCTGCTGGTTCGAGCCTGGAGACTCCTCAGTCTCCTCCCTGATGGCAGCAGTCTAAAGCGGCTGTGTAGTGGGTGTGTGGGATCACCTGCCATGCAGTGGGCTTTCCGAGTGAGGCGTTTGCTGTGTAAGTCCTGCAGTGAGGGCAAGGAGGTGCCAGAAAGTGTCCTGACCAGCTGCATCACGGTGTGGTTTGGTGCATGTACTGC
>JBBPBX010055653.1:0-23032 GCA_038048925.1 Garcialebias charrua
GTCATCCATGTAAACATTGAACAAAAAGGGAGACAGGATGCTACCCTGTCTCACACCGTTTGAGACACCGAAGGGGTCCGATACAGAGTTTCCCCATTTAACATACATTTGTTGGTTTGCATACCAAAAAACAAGAATCCTCAGCAAACATTTGGGGACACCCCTCTTATATAATTTGTAAAACAGCTTTTCATGATTTACATAATCAAAAGCCTTTGAGGCATCAATAAAACACATAAAAATGGAGGTGTGGTGTCTGTTGTATAAATCTAAAATTTCTTTTAAAGCAAAGATGCACAAGTCTGTTCCATGTTTACGTTTAAACCCAAACTGATTGTCAGAGGTCAGCAGAAATCCTTCCAGTTTGTTCAAAATAGCCCTCTCCAGCACCTTAGATAAGGTGCTGGCCAGGGCTATAGGTCTGTAATTATCCTTACTGTTAATTCTACCAGCTCTATCCTTCACAATTGGAACTAAAATGACAGAGAGTAATTTGTCAGGTAGAACTCCATGAGTTAAAAAGCCCGTAAAACACATTGCAAGTAGGGGGCATAATTTCCTGCTTGCATATTTCAGATGCTCAGCAGATACCCTGTCTGACCCACTTGACTTGTTGTTATCCAGCGTCATCACAATCTCTGAGATTTCTTTTGGGGACACAACCACATTTTCATTTCCATCAATATGTCCAACCACAAATGAATTACTTTTAACAGCATTAAAAATATCTTCATAATGTTTCCTCCATAGATCAGTGATCTCTGCTGCTCCGCTCACACCATCAATATGTGTTGGTAAAGACCTTTTATTATTACTCATCTTTTTTATTTCTGTCCAGAAATCTGTAGGGCATTTACTTTGTAGCTTCCTAGCCAGTGATTCAGCCCTGAGAGAATTCTCATGTCTTTTAATGAACCTTAAGGCATATTTAAATTTTGCATTCGCCTCCTTCATGTTAGCAAATAGAGGACCACATTTAGCTTTACCTGATTCAACCCAGGCTTTGTAAGCCCTTCTTGCCTCAGTGTGAGACTTCTCAACATACTCATTCCAGCCTAATTTAGCTTTGTAGTTCTTGATTTTACACAGACGTCGACCATATGCTTGTATACCCGCTTCAAATGCAATAACTACACAACAGCACTTCCTCGCAGTTGTTAAATGAGCTTATTAGGCAAAAAGTTGACGCGGAGGTCAAACGTGAATGCGCTATTCTGTGACAAGTCAGCAGTGAGTCCAAACAGAACCAGAACCTGACCCACACAGCAGCGACAATTCTATAACCCAAACAGCTTCAAACAAGGACAGGATTTATAAAAACAAAAATACATTTGGTTCTTCTCTTCTCTCACAGTTGGGTTAAATACAAAATAAGTCCATAAATCTTTTCTGGGCTGGCGGCCGGCCAGCCACCGACCGAGCCCCTTCGTGCAACATGCAGCATCTTCCAGTTTGAAAAGGGAAGTCACAGGTGAGCGGCTGAGCGTGCAGCGCGTGGCCGTGCTGCATCAACACCGCGGTGGTGGGCGTGACCAAACAGCTGACTTTCCGACACAGAATATAATTATGGGCAGATAAAATATAAATGGGCAGCACGGTGGCACAACTGGTAGAGCTGCTGCCTCTCAGCGAGAAGGTTGCCGGTTCAAATCCCGGTCCGGGGCCTTTCTGGGTGGAGTTTGCATGTTCTCCCCGTGCATGCGTGGGTTTCCTCCGGGTACTCCGGTTTCCTCCCACAGACCAAAAAACATGCTTGTTAGGCTGATTGGTGACTCTAAATTGACCCTAGGTGTGAGTGTGAGAGTGGATGGTTGTTTGGTGTGAGTGAGACAGGTCCCTCTTGTAAATGAGTCCCCGTGACTCAACGAGGCTAGCCTGTATAAATAAAGGTTGAATGAATGAATGAAAATTATTGATGGACCACCGACTAACATTTTCGTTCAGTCTTGTCTCGTCAACGAAAACTCACACACATTTCGTCACGTTTTAATCATTAAAGAGCAATGATTATTTAGTTACTGTCTCATTATTGTCATGAAAAAAGGGGGCGTTGACGAAAAATTTACGTTATCGTTACGTCAACGAAAACAACACTGCCAAGTACACAGTCAACACCATAGATATCTATTAGGGCTGTAACGGTACGCTAAAATCACATTTCGGTTCGGTTCAACTACAAGGAGGGCTCGGTTCGGTTTATTTTCGGTTTATTTTCGGTACAAAAAAAAAAAAGACAAAATAAAGACTTACAAAATGTTTATTTTGAAAATATGCCAAAAATACGTTTGTACTATACAGTATAGTACTGGTAGTAATAAATAAAAGTGACCCATTTGGATGATTGTTTATTTTGAAAATATGCCAAAAATACGTTTGTACTATACAGTATAGTACTGGTAGTAATAAATAAAAGTGACCCATTTGGATGATATTTTAAATAAACAGCACTCTACAATAAAACTATTTTAACAATAATAAAAAATCTTAATAAATACAATAACAGTCAGAACAATAAGCAGCAACAGACTGTTTACAATCTAACTAATCAAGTTTTTGTCCAGTAGCATCAGTGTGGCTGTATTTGTCCTCATTACTGTACTCACAACTTCTTCTTGGTGGGACAGGTGCTGGAAAAGTTCAGAGTTCAGTTCAGTCATCACACACTTCTTAGCTGCAGGTGATCTCTGGTGGATGTCTGTCCCAGACTGGAAATAAAACACAATAAAAAAAAAAGTTAATAAGATTATGATTTTGAATAAAAAAGATTATTTAGATAATTTTGATTTGATTTGATGTTTATTCATTCATTTTAAAAGAACAATACAAAACAGTTTCATCAGATACAAGAATACAAGTAGGATAAAATGAAATGAGCAGAAAGAAGATGAAATCTTATTATATCTGCCCCTTATTTCACAGTTTGTTCAAACACTAACCGTGTTTCCATCAAGGTTTCTAGGTGCGCATTTTGAAGTATCGCAGCAGAAAAGCTTAATGGAAACGGCAAAATCCGTATTTACTTTCTCAAGTTCGCCAAAAAGTTTATACGCTCGCTTGAGGTGGTTTTTGGGATGTTCGGAAATGAGCAGATGCGCACAGCGACAGATGGAAACACATTTGCCGACTCGTGCTGCCGAAGCGAACATTCACGTCACGTGACTGATCAGCTGTTTCCGCTCCGGACAACATGTAACATCGCTAAAACTAGTTTGTATGACAGAATAAATACAACTCGACCGATAGCAACACGTACCTGAAATATTCTCTCCATTTTGACGAGATGTGTGGCCAGGTTCTGTTTTCAACTGCTACTTCCTGTTTACTGTAGACATGCGCAGTGCTCACGTCTGACGTAATGACGCTGACGTCTGACGTAATGACGCTGTGCGTGGCTTGGTAGATGCGCTTCAAGCCAGCAGATGGAAACACTTCTGCTTCGCATTAATTTGTATTTACATATTTGCGAGATTTCAAAAATTAGCTCAAAAATCGAAATGAAAATGGATGGAAACACAGCTAATGATAACCTTCAAACTACATCACAAAATGAATAACTCTACTTAATTTTTCTAACTGTAATACACAAACTACATCACAAAATGAATAACTACTTAATTTTTCTAACTGTAATACACAAACTACATCACAAAATGAATAACTACTTAATTTTTCTAACTGTAATACACAAACTACATCACAAAATGAATAACTACTTAATTTTTCTAACTGTAATACATAAACACACTAAGCTACATCATATATAGTTTTTGAGCAAGTCCTTTTTGACCTTTTTCTTAAATGTATACATTGATTTTGCATTTTTCACATCACTCTCCAGAACATTCCACAGATAATAATAATAAAAGAATACCTCTTTTTGAACGGTTGAATCTCTCACTCATCATCAGGGCAGGGCTTTGCTCCAGGGCTTGTTGACATCAGTTTTTGTTTTTTCATAAAGTTCTGCACTTTTTGAGTGATGGGTGTTCGTAGTGAGGATCAATAACTTTAAAGCCTGCGCATAATAACAACACTCAGACTTCGACTCAGATATTTAAAAACTCACAGTTTGTGTTATTGCTCTGGACTGATATGATTTACCTGACAAAAGTAGTTTAAATGCAGGCGTGCAGCTGTTGTTGTTAGCGGCAAGCTGCTCGTTCTTCACTGCGGTGTTCACATTCCGATGACGTAGTTTCAAGCGCGTTCACGTGAGACGTGCCAAGAGAGAGAGAGCCAGTCTCTTCATGAAACAACGTCCACACACACAGCGCTGAATGTGCGCGCCGCTCGTCTTTTAACAAGAAACGTTCCCAAACAGGAGACCGTAGTGAGAAGCTAATGGCTAAAGGCAGCGCGAGCTGCGCGTGCTTCGCGATAATAGCTCCGTGCGGAAACGCGCCCAGGAAATTTTGTTCCGCGGTGCATATATTAACGTTCAATGAGTGGAAAAAATAACCGAAACGGTACGTAGGTGGACCGAACCGAACGTGACGTACCGAAACGGTTCGGTAAACCCATTACAACCGTTACATGCCTAATATCTATATATAATGTATGTCTATGGTCAACACAGGCAACCCGGAGCAGCCATGTTGTCTGTTTGGAAGTTGTACTATTTTAAAATGAGCAAAAGATCTCAACTTGTGTAAAGCCGAAGTAAGTCGTGGTGGAGCCACAACCAAAACCTTTAATACAACAAACCTTGTTTGCTATTTAAGAAATCGCCACGCAGCCAAGTGTGCAACGTTTGAAGCGAGCAACCAAGCTAATGCTAAGCTAAAGAAGCTAGCGTTATCAAAGAGACAGTCGGTGGTGTTCACAGCTGCTGTTAGCTTTTATGAGCAACGAAAAGAGCAAAGCTACCACGAGGAAAGTGATGGAGTTCATGGCATTAGACGACAAGCCCTTTTCAGTCGTTGAAGACAAAAGTTTTAGAAGCTTGATGCACGATATTATATGCCGAGGCGGAGATATTTTTCTGATGTTTCAGTACCGGAGATGTTCGGCCACGTTCTGAGAGACACCCGCAGCCTGCTAAAGCTAATCCAAATACTCTCAGCTGTACAACAGACATCTGGACTTCTGATGTAAGTTTAATGTCCATGTTAAGTTTTATTGTACAGTTGATTGACGAACAATTCGAACGTCATCAAATACTCTAAACTGTAATCCCAGCCATCACTGCACTCAGCACAGACCGTGGTGTGGGTAAAGCCAAAACTACGTTGCTGGAGGCTGTGAGCATGATGAGCCCCTGTACAGCTTGGCTACTGCTCTGGATCCAAGGTAAGTAACTTTTAGCCTACTACTATATTTCAAGAAACATTTAAATTAAATTTAAAATAAACATTTCTTGATTGAAAATTTCTATCAAGAAATGTTTATTTTAAATTTAATGTACCAGTAAATGTTTTTTTTTAAATTGCATGTAAATAAAGAAATGCATTTCTTTATTTACATGCAATTTATAAAAAACTTTTAATGTATACAAAACACAATGATTGACCCATCTTTCTTTGTTTTTGCAAAACAAGGTACAAGAATCACTACTTCTCAGCAGAGGGGGGACCAGATGCACACCTGCTGCAGGAACATTCTCTGAAGTGGGACCTCCTGACATCGATGAATCTGCAGCAAGAAGGTGTAGTCTACTGTTTGCAGTTCACGACAAAATCTTAAAGGAGAACATAGAAAAGGAGCAGCAGCTGGCCAGCCCTTCAGCTATGCAGGTACAGAACTACCTGTTTCTTTCCTGTCGAAAGGGGCCAGGACCCATTGGTCTACTGGAGGATTAATGAAAATTGTTTCCCTCATCTTGCCTGAACCTACCTCTCTGCCCCATGCACAAGCATTGAAAGCGAGCGCCTGTTTAGTTGGCTGGACATGTAGTAGATGAGAAAAGAAGTCGCCTGTCTGGTGACAAAGCAGAAATGCTTTTGTTCATCAAGAAAAACCTGCCACTAATGAAAAAATGACTGGAATAAGTCTGTGAGGACAAACTTACCTGTGCGAGTGTTATTTCTTATTACCCACTGACTTGAAAATGTTACACATGCTGCATTATCTTTTTTTGTTTTTTAAATTTTAAATGAAAATAAAAATTAATTTAAAATGTAACAAGTGAAAGAGTAAAATGAACTGATTTTTTTATGGTTAAACTTTTTTTACAATAAAGTAAGATTGGAAAATTTAAAGGACAACACCCACCATGACAGTAACAATTCACCATATTGAACTATTACTGTAGTAGAATATTTCGTCTATTTTCATTTTTGCATTTGGGCCAGGCGAGGGTTAAAAAAAAAAAAAAAAAAACAACCGAGTCCCGAATGAATCCGGAAACGCGGCCGAAAAGTGTCGAAGTGTGGAGTGACTTTTGTCACGTCTCCACCCAGAAGGAAGGGATGAGTTTCCATGGAGGTTTATGAGAGTGAGAGTAAAACTGCATATTTCCTGGTGCATTTGTGTGTACAGCTGGACCAGTGCTGTTTTTTATTTTTTTTTATTTTATCGGTCTTTTGCAGACACGTGACATTTTGCACTCCCGGTCACCATTTTTTGTGGATACCCGTCAAGTTAAACAGAGGAAGTCCATGCCTTAGCTGCTACCTCGTAAGGATCAATGTTGTTAATTGAAGCTAACTTCACCATGTAACGTTCTCTGGCTTCAAGGTTGAGTTTCTCTCTATAAGGCTTCTGCTCATTTTTATATTTAGTTTGCATTTTGCTGATGTTATTGTTCTGTATCGCACTGTGTTTAACATGGACTTCCTCTGTTTAAATGAACCGGTATACACCCAACATGGCGACCGTAAGTGCAAAAAGACATGAGCCGTGACGTCACGTGCAAAAGACCGATAGACCTTTTTAATAAGATATAACATGGCTGCGGACTGTTGCTGGCTGCTCTCAGCCTCTGCCCAGAGGAGCAAGCCGCGCGGCTTCTCCCGTCTTCTCCCTGGCTCCCCGTTCCGCTGGTCACCTTTGAAGTTCCTTCTGCCGACTCAGGGCTCGGTTCTGTCCCAGCCTTGTTGCGTGGAGCACGGGGGACCACGGGGGACCACGCACGCTCAGAGCTCCGCTGCGCGGCTGCCTTTCTGTACTCCCGACCTGTCTGGTCACGGGGAGAGAATAAAAAGCCGATGCGGAAATTAATGAATTTGTCGCGATCAAGCGAATTAAACTAGTATGTCTACGTGGATGCTGCTCAGAATATGACAGACATCAGTGAGCGACCGCTTCACTTTTTTTTTCTCTCTCAGAGCAACGGTAATGGAAGTTGATGAATGCTTATTATAACTCCGCCTGTAACTCCAAGGCGGAATCTTTAGTGACGTAAAAAGCCCATATATGGAGAGGGGCAGATTTTCCCGGAGCTTCTGCTAAAATCTAGCCTGGCCCTCGCCTTCCTGCACAGCTCCGCTCAATTCTCATTTCCCTTCACTGCACAGTCTGGGACTTCTCCCATCCACAAGGATTTCTCCGGTAGATTTTTGTTCGGACCAATCAGAGAACAGAAGGGACGGAGTTTTGGACCCTAACCCACGCCCCCACCTGTCCCAGCGCGCAGAGCCCTATAAAAGGGCTCTGCCAGCGCGCAGTCAGCGAGCACCGGCATGTTCTCATTCAAAGCAAGCGATGCAGAACTGTTTTATATGTGACACAAATTTATTAATTTCCCCTTCTTAATCCCTTATCTGGAGTTTTCTTTTGTTTTTTGGGCCAAAAGTCAAGTGATCGCTCGCGCCCTCCTCCTTCTCTCCCTCCGCTGAAATGAACAAGGAGGAAATGGCTGAGGTTGTCACGAGAATTAAACTCGGGTTTTACGTTGCTGACCGAGTCCCATCAGATGTTCTGGTCTTCTGGTGAGCTGGACCAGCGATCCATGGTTTTATTGTATTTTATTAAAACGTTTTATTAACATATAAACACATAATTTGCAGCGCGGCAGCCAGCAGCAAGAGAAGAGCTGCAGGAGGCGGAGCAGTTGTCAAGTTCACCAGAGCACGGGGGGTGGCTCTGAGGGGAGGGAGCAGAATGCTTTCCCTGTTCAAAATATCCAATGGTTTTGTTCCTCAGCAGAGCCCACGCCTCCAGCAAGAATCGTTTTAAAATGGAGAAAGTCCAGACCCTAGTCTGAAGCGAAGTGAAGGACAGGGTGTGGTTTTAACCAGGCTAGCTAAAATCTGCTATAAATCATGAAATAACACATTTAGCGTTATTTCTCTACAATATAAATAAATGCTCCTTTATTATTTTTAAATAAACTAATAAATATTAATGGCGATGCAATTTGAAAACATGGTGGGTCATGTCCTTTAAGGTACATTTTGACCTTTTCACACCTGAAAATCGGTATCGGAAAATCGGAATCGGCAGGTCAGACTTTCTAAAAATCGGTGATCGGTGATCAGCCAGAAAATTGAAATCGGTGCACCCCACTTTGAATCAAAAGATTTAGGACCAATGATGCTAAATGCATCCCGAACAAAGTGGAAAGCTACAGAAAATCCACTAATTTTCACAACAGATGATAAAAACATGATCAAAATACTTTGTGGTTCTTTTGCAACAGCAACACCACAGGTAATAACTGTACCAGTAAAGACAAAAATGCGAGACGTCTGGAATAAAAAATGAATACTAAATGGATTCAAAACAGGAAATGACAAAGAGCTGGAAAAATCCAAAGCGCATTGCAAGATCTGTCAACCGGAGGTCAGTTTTTTTTTTTAACTCTAAACCTCAGAAACCACTTAGGTATCATGCTATGCTAATGCTAATATCTGACGTCAAGCCTTTTGGGGCAAAACAAAAGAAACTCTGGGACTCACTCTAGGGCTGGGCGATATGGACAAAAATTCATATCTCGATATTGTTATGATATATTGCGATATACGATATATATCTCGATATAATTTTATTTCCATAAAAGAATAACAAAAAATATATTTCTGAGTCAAAGCTTTGTCCCAGTTGTCACACAGCAACATTTATTAACAAACAGCTGTAACTCTACAAAATAAATGTCTAAAAAATGAACTATTTACATACATTACTTTATTTTTTTAGACATTTATTTACACCTATTAAATAATAATCCTCTTCAGCTGAGGGCAGCTGTGGCTGAGAGGCTAGAGCAGTCTGGGAGTTCAATTCCACCAGCTGTCACATGCTGAAGTGTTCCTGGGCAGTGGGCAACACTGAACCCCTCATTGCCTCTGATGTGTGTCCCATCAGTGTATGAATGTGATAAAGTACTGATTATTCTTTGTACAGTTCTAGTAGAGTGCTGTATGAATGGGTAAATGAGGACACAGATTGTGTTTTGAAGAGCTTTGAGTGTCTTGATAAGATAGAAAGGTGCTTTGTGTTTGTGAACTGCAGTAAATGTGAGCCTCTGTGGTACAATATATTTGATATACTGTATCCGGTTTTATTGTGAAAGGGGGTTGTTTCCAGGTTCACGAAAGACGTTCTCTAAGTTGCTCTACAAAGTGTCTCATTGAATCCTTGTGTAAAAACACGACAGCCTCCACTCAGAAACGTGAACAGAGAGGCAGAGACATTATTAAATCAGCAGTTTATCATAGCGCAAAAGACACGGTCAGTCTCAGCTGTGGAAGAAGACGGCTAAAGCGTTAGCCATCTTGTTAGCCGCTAAGGACCGTATCTTTAGCGATATATGATAAACTGCTGATTTATTAATGTCTCCACCTCTCTCTGCTCCTTCATAAAGCTCTGTGGGTGCGCGCACGGCTAAAAGAGCTCGGACCCGTGGTTTGTTTTAAGGAAGCAGCAGCTGCAAAAACACTCAGTTCTAATGTCGTATAGCGTAGCCCTTTAGCTCCTATTGGAATCCTCCCTCGCGCGTCAGCGCCTACTGAAAACCTTTTAGTCCACGCCCACCTACCGGATCGGATGGGCCCACCCCTCGGTCCGTAAAACCCCTCGACCGAGGTGAAACTACCTCTTCTTCATTCAGCCCGAATGAGAACCTTGTAAGGAAATTTCTTCGAAATTCATCTTCATTCATCATCTAGTTTTTCCATCAAGATGGCAAGGCATTGCCCCGAATGCAAAGATGGGACGATTTTCAGCTTCGACGGCCACGCCAAATGCGAGCGTTGCATGGGACCCGAGCACGCGGTCCCGAGCAACGACTGCCCCTTCTGCGCCACGCTGTCGCCGGCCGAGAAGGAACGTCGTGCGGAGCTGTTCAACCTCACTGGCAAGGTAGAAGAGACCCTCCGCGACCGGGTACCACTGGACGAACCTGCCGAGGTCGAGGTGGCCACGACGGACCCGGGAGAAGCGACCGGTCCCCAAGGCACCGATCACGAACCTTTGGAAAGCAGGGCCTCAGACGGAGACCTCATGAGTGAATGTTCAGAGGTCCCCTCCCAGCTTCAGCTGGCGGACCCTTCTCTGATGCAGGACCTGCCCGCAATCATCCGCGGGGCAGCCGCACTGAGGAACCTGTCGGTGCCTACCCCTTCTCCGCCTAGGCTAAACGTCCTAGCGGGCTTGAGGTACGGCACCACGGCCCAGCGTCGTCCAGACCCTGTCTGGCCTCGCGCCCCGACGTGATGGAGCTCTGGAAAGAGGCGGGAGCAGCTCCCGCGAAAATCAAGGCCCCAGCGTCCTCCTACGCGGGACTCACAAGGGTGGAAGGCTTCACAGACGAGGCCTTCCCTTCGGTGCCCCCACTGGAGCAGAGTCTCTCGGAGGTGTTCAGAGCGAAATCCGCCAGGTCGGACCACAGACCCATCCCCAGCGGACGCCACGACCAGACTGCGCTTCAGCTGACGGACCGCGCATACCAGCTAGTGGCCCAAGCCGGGGCGGCTAGCAACAACACAGCCCTCCTTGCTGACCAGATCTCTTCACTAGCGGTGGACCAGAGCCTACCAGAAGGGTTGGCGAACATAATGGGAAAAGCAGCGGACGTGATCCTTAACCTCAGCGCCGCATCCACAACCTGTTTGTCGCGTGCAGCAGCCCTGCTTCACATGGTGCACCGCGCCACGTGGCTGAAGTACGCACCTTCGATGCCCGAAAGACTTCATAAGGAACTCTTAGAAGGACCCATGTTGTCAGGGGAGCTTTTCGGCCCCAACCTAAAAGAGCTGGTCGAAAAATGCAAGACGAAGGATGAGGTCGTCGAGACGGTAAGGAGCGTCATGTCCAACCGCCCACCAGTTCGACAGCCAGACGGGTGGAAGGACCGTCAGGACCAGAAACAGCCCTCGGCTGCAACGGGCTCACGACAGCCTCAACAACCAGCACCTTTCAAACAGAAACAGCAGAAACAGCAGCAATACCAGCGTCCATGGGACACGAGCCAACACACGCCACGAGGCCGCGGGGGCTACCAAGGCCGCGGCGGCTACCAAAGCCGGGGCGGCCAGAAGCAGCAGAGTCCCTACAACCGTCCACCTCAAAAGAAATGACTCGTTGCGGGAAGTGTGTGCGCAGGTAAAATAAAAGAGCAAATTGTTTCAAACAATGTTCTCTGTCATGTTTCGGGCTTGTCTGTGGGGCCGGATAACCCCACAGCTGCACGTTCTCACATGCTTCCCACCACAGAAAAACTAGCCTGCGGTAGTCAGCTACCCACAGCTAAAGGTAACTCAAACAAGGTAACAATCAATAAATGTTTAATGTTTGGTGAACCTGTTATCGACCAGTCAGCGACGGGTAATATACCCCGTCCGCTGCCTCTCGTAAAATTACATCACGCCGGCCCAGCCTCGAAGCTGCCCGGCAGTAAACACGAAAAGGTATCCAAACAACCAGACGCCATGTTTGTTACACCTCGTGCCTCGCAGTCGACTCGTGGAAAATCCCACAGCGCGCTGCTTCATGTCGGGTCACGTGACGCGAGCCCTGCTCACACACAGGCCAACAAGGCTGTGTCTCGGCACATGTTTAACGGGCGTTCCACATACATGAGTGGCGCCACCTCTCAGCAGTTGGTCTCCAACTCCAAACGAGGTAACAAAAGAAAAAACACTAAAATTGGCCAGGCACCGCCCGCCAAAAGACGAGCGGCGCCCGGCGGGAGCACCGCTCCACCAGAGCGAGCGCTCCCTGTATCAGCAAACGTGCCGACGTCAGACGCGGGGACGGTCCACGTCTCTGACGCAATAAGACGGCCCTTTTTGGGCGGGGCCCCCGTGGGTTACCACGGTAACGGAGGGAGGCCCCAGCGATTGGCTGGCGCGAATGACACACACGCGGCGGCAAGACCTCGCGCTGCCTCTGTGCAGAAAGTACGAGCAGTGGCAGCAGAAATGCAACTTAGACAGATGGTTGTCAAAAATCATAAGAAAGGGTTATGCACTTCAGTTTGCGGCAAAACCACCACCTTTCAGGGGGATTCTGGAAACAGTGTTGCCAGACCCACGTCAAAACTCCTCCCTTCTGTCAGAAATTCAAGAAATGCTGAAAAAGGGAGCAATCTCCAAGGTGGCAGAAGGAGAGCAGAACAAAGGGTTCTACTCTTGGTATTTTCTCGTCCCCAAGAAGAACGGAGGCTCGAGACCGGTCTTAGATCTGTCGGTTTTCAACAGATCAGAGTCAGAGTCAGAGAGTCTTTATTGTCATTTGCACCGCATGTGGTACATGTGATGAAAACGAGATTATGTACACGGGGTCCCAGTTACATCCAACAACAAATGCAAGAGAAAAACAGTAATAACATCTAGAATTAACTAAGAAAAACATCAACTAGTAATACACTAAGCCCTAATATAGTGGAAAAACATCATTATAAACAGCAGCACGAACATGAGTCTGTATGAGCAGATGGTCACAGATGAACACAGCAACAAGAAAACAGATCAGCATCAGCATGATGTGATATTTTGCAGTGTTTATTTTTATTTTATTTTTATTTATTCATTCATGAGTCTAACAGCCTCAGGGTAGAAGCTGTTCCTCAGTCTAGTGGTTCTACATTTGATGCTCCTCAACCTCCGTCCTGAGGGGAGTGGGGCAAAGAGTGAGTGTGCTGGGTGAGTGAGGTCTTTCATGATGCAGGTGGCTCTTTTCCTGCATCTGGAGGTGTAAATGTCTGTGATGGTGGGGAGACTGACTCCGACAGACCTCTGTGCAGCCTTCACCACTCTCTGTAGAGCTTTCCTCTCTGCAACTGTGCAGCCTCCATGCCACACGTTGATGCTGGAGCACAGGACGCTTTCCACTGCACACCTGTAGAACGAGGTGAGAACTGGGCTGCTCAGACCAGCACGTCTCAGTCGTCTGAGGAAGTAGAGTCTTTGATGACCTTTCTTGATCAGGCTGGTGGTGTTGTTGGTCCAGCTGAGGTTATCATTCAAGTGTACACCCAAGTATTTATAGCTGGAGACCACTTCCACCGCAGATCCACCTATTTTCTAATAATAATCCTCTAATTAAGAAATCAAACTTGGATACTGCTGTCCTGGCGAACTACAGACCAATTTCTAAATTGCCCTTCGTTTCGAAAATTCTTGAGAAGGTAGTTTATAATCAGCTAATGGCCTATCTCATTGAAAATAATATTTTAGAGGTTTTTCAGTCCGGTTTTAAATCATTTCATAGCACAGAGTCAGCTCTTTTAAAAGTTTTTAACGATATATTCTTGGCGACTGATTCTGGTGACTGCGTTGTTTTGGTGTTGTTGGATCTATCAGCTGCGTTTGACACAGTGGATCACAACATTTTAATCACACGTTTGGAACAGTGGGTGGGCATTGGTCATATAGCCTTAGATTGGTTTAAATCTTATCTGACCAAGCGTACTTTTTGTGTCTGTCTTGATGGACATAGGTCCTCCTCTGCTCCACTCTCATGTGGTGTTCCGCAGGGCTCAGTTTTGGGCCCTCTTTTATTTTTGTTGTACATCCTTCCGCTTGGTTCTGTTTTTAGGAAATACGGGATTGCTTTTCATTGTTATGCAGATGACACACAGATCTACGTACCTTTAAAGAAAGCAGACTCAGCCTCTCTTCGGTCTCTGTTCCTATGTTTGGAAGATTTGAAGGCCTGGATGGCCCTAAACTTCTTGAAACTTAACGAAGACAAAACAGAGGTGGTGATTTTTGGCAATTCGACTGAAGACTCTCTGTCCGATTGCTCCTTGGCTCAGTATGTCCGGCCAGTTGTTACAAATCTAGGGGTCAAGCTGGATGCTGGTCTTAGGCTGGAGTCTCAGATTAAAGCAGTTGTAAAATCCAGCTTTTTTCATTTGAGGCAGCTAGCCAAAGTAAAAGCCATCCTTCCTAGACAGCACTTCGAAACAGCAATCCATGCATTTGTGACCACACGGCTGGATTACTGTAATTCACTTTATGTTGGTATTAGTGATCTGTGTACTTCCCAGCTTCAGAGGGTTCAAAATGCAGCTGCACGACTCTTAACAGGTACACGAAAATTTGACCACATTTCCCCTGTTTTGGCTTCTTTGCACTGGTTACCGGTGCGTTACAGGATTCATTTTAAAATACTTTTATTTACTTTTAAAGCTCTAAATGGCCATGCCCCTCCATACCTGTCAGAGCTGCTGCATTACTACACACCCTCTCGTTCGCTCAGGTCAGCTGACCAGTTGCTTCTGAGGGTACCGAGGACAAAGCGCAAGCTTAGAGGGGACCGTGCTTTCTCTGTGGTAGCTCCTAAGCTCTGGAATGACCTCCCATTAGACATAAGACAGGCCTCTTCACTTGCTGTTTTTAAGTCTCTTCTTAAAACCCATCTTTTTTCTTTGGCTTTTGGTACAATCTGAGATGTTTTAACTTTGTTTTATTGTTTTATTGTATTCATAATTTATTATTTTAGTACTGTTTTTAGTCCCTTCCATTTTATGATTGTATTGTGTTTTGTGATTGTGTGTACAGCACTTTGGTCCTGTTGGGTGCATAAAGTGCTCTATAAATAAAGTTGGTATGGTATGGTATTTTCAGTGGGGCGTGGGTGTGTTTATTCCTTCTGAAGTCCACAATCATCTCCTTTGTCTTCTTCACATTCATGTGAAGATTATTCTCTTTGCACCAGCTCTCCAGGTGTTCCACCTCCTGTCTGTAGCTGGACTCATCATTGTTTGTGATGCATCCCACCACCGCTGTATCATCTGCAAACTTAACAATATGACAGCCTGGAAGTGTGGCTGTACAATCATATGTGAGCAGAGTGAACAGAAGGGGGCTCAGCACACATCCTTGAGGAGAGCCAGTGCTGAGGTTTATGGTGGAGGAGGAGAAGTTGTGAATCTTCACGGACTGTGGTCTGTCTGTTAAGAAGTCTAGTACCCAGTTACAAATGGAGGGGCTTAGTCCAAGTGTAGATAGTTTGTCTATCAGAGTTTGGGGGATCATGGTGTTGAAGGCAGATGTGAAGTCCACAAAGAGCAGACGCACGTATGAGTCCTTCTGATCCAGGTGGGTGAGAGCAGTGTGGACCACGGAGGAGATGGCGTCCTCTGTTGATCGGTTCTCGCGGTATGCATATTGATGAGGGTCCTCGTTGATGTTGACGGTTGTCTTGATGTGGGACATGACCAGTTTCTCAAAACATTTAGCGACTATCGGGGTGAGGGCCACCGGTCTATAGTCATTCAGACCAGTCACTGTGGAGCTCTTTGGGACTGGGATGATGGTCGCGGTCTTCAGGCAGGTGGGAACTGACTCCAGTGCAAGTGAGGTGGTGAAGATGTCAGCCAGCACCTCACAGAGCTGGTCCGCACATTCCTTCAGAACTTTCCCTGGGATGTTGTCTGGTCCGGTTGCTTTATGAGGATTAATCTTCCTGAGACTGCCTCTCACTTCTGCTGCGGTCACTCTGAGATGCTCTTCATCTGGTGATGAGGTGAGTCTGGTGCTAGCTGGTCTGTTTGGATCATCAAAACGTGCATAAAACTTATTGAGGGCATCAGGCAGAGATGGGTCCTTGGGACATTGTTTGTTCTTGCCTTTGTAATCTGTTATGCATTTAATACCCTTCCACATGCTCCGTGGGTCTTGTGAGGTGAACTGTCCCTCGATCCTCTGTGCATACGTGGCCTTGGCCTTCTTAATGCCATCCACCAGTTCTTTCCTGCTCTTTCTCAGCTCCTCTTTATCTCCGGACTTGAATGCAGTGTCCCTGGCTGCTAGCAAGGCGCGGACTTCTTTATTTAACCAGGGTTTTCGGTTCGGGTAAGATTTAACATATTTTTTTATGGATACATTTTCAGAGCATGTACTGATGTAGCCCAGGACTGAGGAAGCATAAAGTTCCAGGTCAACTGAGCTCCCATCAGTAGCTGCCTCTCTGAAAACAGACCAGTTTGTATTCTCAAAACAGTCTCTCAGCATGGGGGTACTATCTTAATGCCACAGCTTGATCTCTCTTTGTTCCGGCTTGGAGCGCCTGAGTGGGGGGAGCTGTCTTGGGGCCAGGATCAAAGAGCCGTGATCGGAAGCTCCGAGCGCTGGGCGTGGCTTCGCCGTGTACGCCCCCTTTACATTAGTGTAGACTTGGTCAAGCGTTTTATTTCCTCTTGTTGCTGTGAAAACGTGCTGACTGAAGGCTGGGAGAGAGACTTGAAGGTCCACATGATTCATGTCACCACAAACAATGAAGAGCCCTTCAGGATATTTACACTGCAGCGAGGTGAGTAAGTCATGAATTTCTCCCTGGGCGTCATTAGCATTAGCATCAGGGGGTATGTAAATAGCCAAGATTAGAATTACGGAATGATCGCGGGGGAGATAATGAGGCCTGCACCTTATCGTGATCAACTCCACGGCAGCTGAGCAAAGCTTTTTGATCACAGAACAGTTCGTGCACCAATCTTTGTTCACGTAAATACAAACACCACCGCCTCGTGTTTTCCCCGTAGTCTCGGTGCACCGGTCCGTTCTGAAAAAGAGCCTGTCGTCCAGCTCATAAACAGAGTCCGGTGTATCCTCAGAGATCCACGTTTCCGTGAGGCAGAGCACAGAGCACCTCCTCATCTCCTCCGACGTGGTCACTCTCAAACGAAGTAGATCCATTTTGTTGTCCAGCGAGCGGACGTTAGACAGAAAAAGAGCCGGCATCGGGGGTCTCCCGGTTTTAGCGTCTGCCCGCAGTCTCGTCATAATTCCTGCTCGGCAGCCCCTCTTCTTTCCTCGGGAGCACCGCTTCCTTTTCTTTCCCCTGGAGCGCATCTGCTTCCAGAAAGATGATCTTAACAGCTCCAATCTTCCGAGCTCTGATTTGAGTTCGTTGCTGATTTCAGCTGTGCCCTGTGGTAAATCCGCTCCGATTCTTAACAGTTCAGTTCGGCTGTAATTCACCCGAAAAAAACGCGCAGAGTCAGGTACAAAAACACTATTAAAATTACTAGAAACTAGGGATGAACCGGGAGCTCGTGAAGCTGCGGCTGGTCTGAGCGCGGCCATCTTGCCATCAATTCTAGTGAGAGGTTTTCACATGCTCACAATAAAACAGCTGCTGAAGAATGTTCACAAAGGGGACTGGTTCACATCCTTGGATCTGAAGGATACTTACTGGCACATCAGCATCATTCCCCAACACAGGAAATACCTCAGGTTTTCCTTCCAGGGGAACCAGTTCGAGTTCAACAGACTGGTATTCGGCTACTCGTTAGCTCCCAGAACTTTTTCAAAGTGTGTGGAAGCAGCGATACGCCCACTCCGCTCGACGGGGATGCAGATTCTTTTTTACTTAGACGATCTGCTCATCTTAAGCAGATCAAGAGAGGAGGCGGCAACCCAGACCAGGGTGTTAGCAGAACACCTCCTGGACCTCGGTTTTGCCATAAACTGGATGAAAAGCTCAGTGATCCCAGCACAATCCATTGTGTACCTGGGGATAGAACTGGATTCACGCTTGATGAGGGCTCGCCTGTCAGAGCAGAGGGCAGCCGATCTGACAGAACAGTTGAAGCGGGTCCAACCAGGGAAGGTGTTGACGGCGGCAACAATTATGCGATTGTTGGGCCTGATGGCAGCCGCCCATCTGGTGATAAATTTGGGTTTATTACACATGAGATCGACCCAACGTTGGTTTGCCAGCCTGCGCGTGGACCCGGTGCGCCAGAAGCGCAGGATGGTGTTGGTTCCCCCATCTGTGAGGTCAGACCTTTGTCACTGGAAATGCACCCGCATCCTGAAGGCGGGTGTCTCCATGATCACACCTACATCTCACATCCCAGTGTTCACGAACGCCTCTCTAATGGGATGGGGGGGGGACATGTCTGTCCCAATCTGTGGGGGGAAGGTGGCCAAGCCACATTCATCTCCACATAAACGTTCTGGAACTAATGACAGTCCAGAAAGTTTTACTTCACTTCTCCCATCTGGTTCGGCAGCAACATGTACTAGTGCACACCGACAACCAGGTGGCAGCCTCGTACATCAATCGTCAGGGGGGATCTCGCTCAGCTCAACTGCTGCACGTTGCCAGACGACTGCTGCTGTGGGCTCAGCAGAACCTGCTCTCTCTGAGAGCAGTGTACATCCCCGGGGTGCTGAACGTGGGAGCAGACATCATGTCGAGGGGGGGTCCACGTCAGGGGGACTGGTCCCTCCACTCAGACATAATAAATCAGATTTGGTCCAGGTTCGGGTGCGCAGAGGTAGACCTCTTCGCAGCCCGAAACAACAGGAAGTGTCCACTCTGGTGCTCACTGAACCCCAAGGACGACCCCCCACTGGAGGTGGACGCTTTTGCGCTCAGTTGGTGGCCAGAGAAAAGCCTGTATGCTTTCCCACCAGTCTCTCTCATCCCGAGGATACTGGGGCGAGTCCGGGAAGAGAAACTGTCTCTCATCCTGGTGGCCCCAGAGCACAGGTATGCCCCCTGGTTCCCAGACCTGCAACAGCTGGTAGTGGACAGCCCTCTGCAGCTGCCATGGAGGGAGGATGCTCTCCTCCAAGCGGGAGGGGCGATCAGGCATTTCCCGAAAATAGGCCAACGCCTTTGGGCCTGGAAGCTGAGCGGCGCCGCCTAACAAACTTAGGCCTCACCCCAGCCGTGGTCAGGACAATTCAGGACGCCCGCGCGTCGTCCACCACTACGCTTTATGCGTCTAAGTGGGCAGCTTTTCAGCAGTGGTGCAGGGATAGGGACATCGAGGCCACAACATGTGACATTGGCTGTGTCCTGGCGTTTCTTCAGCTCCTGTTGGAGAGAGAGCTAGCGTTTAGCACAATAAAAGTGTACGCGGCGGCTATCTCATCGTGTCATGAAGGTGTCGGTGGCAGGACGTTATTCAATCAGATTCTGTTGAAACGTTTCATGAGGGGCGTGAGACGCCTTAGACCCTTGAAGCGTGACATCACCCCTCAGTGGGATCTAACATTGGTTTTGGGCGCTTTAACCAAAGCCCCTTTTGAACCCTTAGGAGAAGTGTCAATGAAGTTTTTGTCCATAAAAACTGCTCTTCTGTTGGCACTCACGTCGGCAAAGAGAGTGAGTGACCTATGTGCACTTTCTGTGACTCCCTCTTGTTTACAAATTAACCCTGATGGCAGCTCAGCAACTTTGAGGCCTAACCCGGCTTTTATCCCAAAGTCGATCACTAGCAGTTTTAAATCACGGACAATAACTCTGAGCGGCTTCCATCTCCCTCCTCATTCATCGGAGGAGGAGGTTAGGTCTCATCTACTGTGCCCGGTTAGGGCTCTCAGATGTTATATGGCACGCACAGAGGGTGTGCGCCTTTCTCAGAATCTGTTTGTCCATTATAGGGACAATTCAGCAGGTCGTGCTCTGTCCTCTCAACGCCTCTCCCACTGGCTGTGTGAAGCCATATCAGAGGCTTACAAAGCTGCAGAGAAGGAGCCTCCTGCGTCCCTGCGAGCTCGTTCGACGCGAGCGATTGCGTCATCCACAGCTCTGCATGGTGGGATGTCGGTCAGCGACATCTGTCAGGCCGCAGCATGGAACTCGCCCTGTTCTTTCACCCGTTTTTATTTACGGGATGTTTCTACTTTTTCTATGACTCATTCAGTCCTGGGGGTCCTGGATAAGTAGTGGGAGTTCACCTCCTAATGTTCTGACTGCCCGCTGTACATAGTTCATGTGGCAGTTCGATTCTTACCCTTTTTTGTGGAAGTTTTTTGCAGCCTGAGAGTGACCCTCTCTCCGGCAATGTAAAAAATAAAAAATAATAATCACAACAAATAAAACATTTCGTTTTTCAATGTTGTGGCCCGTTGTTCGGCAGCAGGGCGCGTCTGGAGGTTTGATTAAAGGCCTGCGGGCCTTCCTCCAGCCCACCACCGGCCCTCCCTCATTCATTGAGAGAGGACGGGCTTATTGGGATTAGGTGAGCAGGTGCTCCGCGTTGGTTGGATCCAGCGTGGCATGGACTATTTCCTGCTTTGCCCTTTATTCCAATAGGAGCTAAAGGGCTACGCTATACAACGTTAGAACGTTGGTTACGTACCGTAACCCCAGATTCTACGAGTATAGCGGAGCCCTTTAGCTACCGGGCCACTCTGCATCCAAAATGGCTGAATGAATTAGCTATTTTTGGAGGTAGTTTCACCTCGGTCGAGGGGTTTTACGGACCGAGGGGTGGGCCCATCCGGTAGGTGGGCGTGGACTAAAAGGTTTTCAGTAGGCGCTGACGCGCACGAGGGAGGATTCCAATAGGAGCTAAAGGGCTCCGCTATACTCGTAGAATCTGGGGTTACGGTACGTAACCAACGTTCTGCCGTTTCACGGTGCACTCCGCTGTTTAAATGGTGAAAAAGATTTGTAGTTCTGACCTTTCGTCTGGACTATTTTCAGCATTGTCTACAAAAACAAAAAATTTCTGCCCTCATCTGACAACTAGTTCAGAAATAACTTTTTTCCTTCTCCTCAGCAGCGGCTGAGCGGCTCCTCATATCTGCCGTGTTTGTTGTGCTGAAAGTCTCCGCCCACCTCCTGCAGCAGGAAGGAGGAGGAGGCACTGAGGGGCTGGGTGAGAAGGCGGGTGAGAGTGGGAGAAAGGCAGCAGCAGCGGGATTTTCAAGTCCATCTCGATATAAACAATATAGTCTCGTCTTGTATCTCTTTAGAAAAAATCTCGATATTTTAAAAATCTCGATATATCGCCCAGCCCTAACTCACTCACATAACCAGCCAATTCTCTCTGGGATAGTAACATAACGGAGGCAATTGCAACTTTTCTAAGCAAAGATTTATGCCTGTACACGTTTGTGGAAAATGAGGGCTTCAAGCAGCTCGTTCATATTCTCAAACTAAACTATGTTATGGTTTAACGGAAACACCTGACTGAAGCAGTTATCCCCATGATGTACACACGTCTGAAACACGACATCCTAACAAAAATGCAGTCAACAGAGAGAGTCGGCATAATGTGTTACATATGGACATCACTCTCAATGCAGTCGTACATGACAGTGACTTGTCACTACATCGACAATAAATGGTGTCTCGTGTCTCATGTGCTAAAAACCATTAAAGCTCACATGAGCCACACCACTAATAATATAGCTGATATGTTGACAGAGGCCATGCAGAAATGGGGGCTGACCAGCAAAGGTCCAGCAGTCGTGACAGACAAAACTGCAAATATGGTTTGTGCAGTGGAGATTTTGCAGCTGATACATGTCGGCTGCTTCACGCACACACTGAACTTAGCCTCACAAGCAGGTCTCAAAGTCCCAGCTGTGTCACGTCTGCTTGCTCATATGAGACATATAGTAAAGTTTTTTCACCGGAGTATGATGGCAAACAACATTAGGGCTGCAACAACAAATCAAAATCCATAAAAATCTATTATTAAAAGTGTTGGTAACACACGAATTTCATTATCGATTTGTTGTGTCATGCAATTATGTGTCTCTCACGGCATTGCAGAGCCGTTTCGTTCACCTGCAGAGCATGGTCAATGCTGGCTGACTGAATAACTTTTTTTTAAACTCTGCAGCGTGCGTTGAACAGAGCGAGGGGGAAGGTGGAAGCAGAGCAGAGGCGTTGTTTTCAAAGGAAATTAAGTCCATTTTACAAATGACCGACAAGGAGAAAACTTTTCAACCCAAGTTTTTAAAAGTGTGGGAGCACTTCACGTTTCACAAAGTTAAAAACTGCACCACATGCAGCTTTGAAAAGTGACAACATGACACAGAGATAAACGTAAACATGTGGGAGTCACAAGGAGGATGAAGGAGCTCAGCAGCAGATACAAAACATCTCACTCCCAACTAGTCATGTGGTGGCAGATGTCTCTACATTAAAACAAATTGTTCTGTTTCCAAGTGAGAAAACGTAACGTCAGTCTCTCTGGTAGCTGAAGTTGCTGCTTGTTTATCTGATTATTGACTGATAGAGTATATGTGTGTTACTTTTTATATAATTGGTACAAGCAGTGTTTTTTTAACGACTTTATTTTATTAGTGCGGTATTGCAATTCAATATTTAGCACATTAAGTCCAGTGGCGGCTCGTGACATTCTCACCAGGGGGGGCTATACAGGGAATCCTCGAGTTACGTCAGGGATCCAGACCTACGAGTGTGACTTAGGTCGATTCTGCCGTATCTCGCGGACCAAAAACACGTGCCTGTCGTAGGTCCGCATTTCTGACGTAGGTCGCGGCTATACCGTTAACGGAGCGACGCACACACATTTAACGGCATGAGACTGAACAAGCGGACATCCTGTGCCATAAACATGCACAGAACTTTATTTACAAACACTTAGATAACACATTATACCACACATTCATCCATAAACACACAAAACCAGTACAGCATGTACTGTACAGGTACAGTACTGTAATGTTTTTTCCAGCACAGACAAAGCATACAAAATACTGAACAGTACAAATCTCTTCCTGAACAGTTCTCAGCCATAATCTGCAAATGAGTTCAACCATGAAACATGAACACTTCTCTTTGAGCAGGAGCTGTTAACATTCTGAAATGTAATACATCACTTCCTGTTGCTCAAACCATGTCCTGTCGCTCATTTACGAGAGAAGATCAAGGCAGCAGTCTCTACTGTTGTTATCCTTCTTCCACCGAATGAATTGTTTTGTTCTGA
>JBBPBX010055654.1:0-11057 GCA_038048925.1 Garcialebias charrua
ATATATATATATATACATACATATATATATATATATACATACATATATATATATATATATATATATATATATATATATATATATATATAAGGTTTGTTTGCAAAAACAAACATAGTTGAACACAAGATACTGTATTTATGTTGAGCCATTTTATGAAAAGTTAAAAAATCATGTACATAACAAATCTGTCATTAAATAATACAAATACATGTGTGTATGTTATACTGTACAGTATATACATGATACACACACACATTGTATTAATATACCGGTACATAATATTTGAACACTGCAACATTGTCAGATTAGAACTAGTTTGTTTTGATTTTAGGTCCCCTGTTACTCTCATGTGAATAAAGCAGTGGGATAATGTCTGTACAGAAAATATTCTATAACACAAGTTCATCTTTTGGGTATTACTACTGTTCTGGAAGTTGGAAATGTCTTAATAATTTAGTTTGAAAATGAAGAAAAAAGAAAACGTCCACAGTTTTGATCTATCGGTATTTTATTTTGAAGGAGAATTTTGAGTTGGCAGTGCATTGTGGGGTAGCAGCAGTTATAGTTATATATTATATATACAGTACTGTACTGTAGTTATATATTGAAGCTCTCGGCCCTGACCTCTCTGGATGGTTTTCAGAATCTGTTGGAATCCTGGCAAAAACCAATGCAGATATGTTCCTGTCTTTGATATTTTTTTGTACATCTACCTTGTAATGTTTTTGCAACTTTTTCTTTCCTTTTGTTTATTGTAATATATTTGTATCATTGATGTTCATCATTCTTTAGTTTGTAGCAGGTCGCTTTCGTAAATGAGCCCTCGAAGCTCAATAAGATTTACCTGACTAAATAAAGGTTGAATGAATAATAGTTAGGAAAACGTTTTTGCAGAGAGAAAGCCTGTCTGTTAATGTATAAATTTCACCTCTTGAGTCATCAATCTTTTCTCTCACCTCCAAAAGCAATGGCTGTAAGTTTGCCATCTTATTTTAATTTGTTAAAAAAAATCTGTATGCCTCTTTTAACTGTCTATTGTTGTCACTGTTGTCATCATTCTTTGTTTGTAGCCAGGTCTCTCTTGTAAATGAGTCCTCGAGGCTCAATGAGATGCATAAATAAAGGTTGAATGAAACGTGCAGTTAAAAAATTTATATGAAGATTCCTTTTAGAAATATATTTGATTGAAATGTATTTTATATTTAGCAAAAAATAGTACTTCATAAAGTGCAACAAAATATATTTTATAACAATGTACTTGAAGTATATTTAGATAAATCTATTTATTTAACAAGAAAGTTCATTCTCAATAGTCCAGAGGTATCTATTTACAGTATTTTACATTTTCAGGTTCAGGAAGTGTTACACCCAATCACAGAGGACAGGAAGACTGCAGCCAATCATGTGTCGTGGTCTGGATCCTCCCACTGGCTGCCAAAAGTCTGAACCGTGAGCGAGAGGGAGAGTCTGTCAGTAGATACATTTTGCACGCGAGAGCAAGTAGTTGTCCTCCGAGCGCACGTGCGCGCGCTTGGATCTCTTTTCTACGCTCGCGCTCATCCCCATTGCGCGCGCAGGGCTGATTTGCGCTCGCACGAGAGTAATTTGCTCCCTCGAGGCATGTATTTGCTCTCGCGAGATCTGTATTTGTTCACGCCCCTACTGTATTTGTCCACGCCCATTTTGCCATCGTCCTGTCTCCATATATTTCCTTCTATTTCTCCCTTACCACCTCTGTTTTGCTTCAAGTGTGGTGATTATCGAGAATCACAGAGGCTCCATCTAGATCGTGAAATCGTATGAGACTTCAAGCTTGAACTGAGTGAATATTGAGCAGCCTGTTCCTTTATTCTCCTGCTCGTTTTGCATTTAATTTGTCCCCAGCAGGTGAACACTCCAGCTCTGATTCTGATTGTTGAGTTGTCTAACGGCAGCTCGTGTCTCCAGCATGTTTTTTTTATATATATATTTTTTGTGTGATTTTTTTTCCCCACAACACTCAGAAATACAATTTTATTTAAGTTTTTCATACCATATATATAAACTGAATTGTAGTTTGTCCACTTATTCTAATAATAATAATAATAATAGAACTAGTAGTAATAATAATGCACTTCACAAATTATAGTCAACTGTTAAGATGTTTCAGTCTTGTTCTCTTTTCTGTATATTTGGGTGTAAAGTATTCACACAATCCAAAAGGTTTGCATTCTGGTTGTTACTGAAAAATCATGCTGTGATTGCAAAAACTAAATGTCTGCTAAATGTTAACTGACATGCAGAAAAGTAAAAGCCTTTGCAAGTAACAAACTTTTATTGATATTCTAAATGTTTTATTACAAAAATCAATAAATCTGTTCATGTTTTTCTGCTTCTGCGCTCAGTTATACATGTATCTAAATCTATGTTTTTATGAGTGAACAATGCAATAGTTTGTAATGATTCAAAAGATTTAACAATATTTTTTAGTTGTTATAGAATAGAATAGAATAGAATAGAATATATCTTTATTGGCATCGTCATTGCACCAGAGCACAAAAACATTGCAATTGACGCACACCCGTCCTTAAGATGGGGACGTGTGCACGTAGCCGCAGCAGTTTAAAACCGCGCCGCAACAATCTTAGATATGGAAAAAAGGAAGGTTACAATAGGGTAAACAGTGGTATTCAAAAAAGATTCTATCACATTTTGTCTTACAGGACACTATGATACAGCCAAAAAAACTCTACCAGCAAGCACAGTTAAGACAGATCACATGTTGCATTTGGGGGTGCGAAGCAGTGAGACAAGTCTGTGAGCACCGTCCAGATTAAAATTACAGTATATCCTCAAACAAAGAATTGCTTGCTTTCAAAAGTTAACACACCTATTGTAAATAATTTGCTTGTATTGGAAACAATATCTTAATTTGACGTCTCTCAGTATTTATTTTAACTGGAGTCAAATACGTTAAAGAGAAAAAAAATAAGTAGGCAAATGACACATTTTAGTTGATAAAACTGATTCTGTTTGGACGAAAACTGGTCTCATTCTGCTTCAAATGTGAATTGTCCATCTGATGTTCCTTAATGCAACACGAATAAACAGAAGAATTACATTTTGTCACCAGAGTTTGGAAATGAACAAATTGGACCCACTAGAACTTTTTAAAACAAAACACATTTTCCTAAGCCCACCATGTGATAACTACCGTATTTTTCGGACTATAGGTCGCATCCGAGTATATGTCGCATTGTCCAATTATTGCCAAAGAATTGGAAAAATCCATATATAGGTCGCACCTGAATATAGGTTGCACCTACGTCAAAATGTGGACCGTGTTTAGCTCTGCTGCAAATGTCTCTTCCACAGGAGCGCACAGCAAGGCTTTTAAGAAGATTAACACTTAAAAACAATTAATTGTTTGATAAAAAATTATAGCAAATATGTGTCTGAGCTGAACTTTTCTTTAATAAATGAATAATTTTAGCAGGATAAACACCTAAAAAATATATTTGTTAGCTGACATTATTGTAAGAGTGTGTCTCAGTTTAATTTTTGTTAATAAATGATTACAAATCAGCTTATTTTATAAAAAGCCATATATAGGTCGCACTTGACTATAGGTCGCAGGCCATGAAAAAATGATAAAAAGCTGCGACCTATAGTCCGGAGAATACGGTAAACATTTTGCAGAGAGTGGCTGTCTCTTTTGTGGTAATGTGAAAATTCCCATTAAGATTTTAAACCAAAATCTTTTATTTTTTAAATAGAAATACTCTGTTTTTGTCAGGCTCACATTATAACTAAATAAGCATGTCTGTTACAACTACTGGTACATGCTCTTTTACTCTTAGATTTGCTTCTTTTTTTTTCTTTTTTTTTTTTTGCCATCCAGCAGTTTCCACAAAGTCAGTCATGTTGTTCTTTATCAGTATTAGTTTGACTGCAAAGTTTTTGACTATCCTAACTGGTAAACAACAACTAATTTTCTCTATAAACTGCAAATGTGAAAACACTGTCAGACTTTGTACAAGCAGTCCAGCCCTGAGGGTAAAAGACTCATTTGAAAAAAAGAGAGATTTCAAAAGGATTATCAAGCTAAACTTCTTCATATTTTTTTCTTCATTTAGTTTGAACATAATCACCAAATCATTAATGTATTTGCGAGTAATTTATGGAGGCCATCGTGTAATTTGAGATAGCAGTACTCTTTCAAATGTGCTCATTAAAATATCGTAAATTAGATAATTTTTATTTTATTTAATCTACCATGCTTCCAGATCTTACTAAACATAAATCTACTGAGGCGATGTTATAAACAATAACATAACGGTGGCCAAAAATACAAGTTTGTGGTAAACTGGAAGTTTTGTCATGATTCAAACAGTAATAACGTGTAGTTATTAGTCCAGTACACTGATTTTTCTCATGCTGTCACAAGAGAGGGTGTTATGGTTAAGCTTTTTGTGCAATCCTTTAGCAGTCCAGAGTGCACTATTTGACTTGTCCTGAGAGGGTCAACACCATCTGCTGTTGGCTCTTAACTAGCTTGAAAGGTTATTTGCAGATACTGCACGGCCCTAGTGTGATCCCGAGCCACCTCTATTGATTGAGTGTTCTTCTTCCTCCTTCCTTTACTCTCCTCTCTCAACAGGTCCCAGCTCTCATCGCTGCCCCAACACTCCAAGTTAGTCTATTTTCTCACCTACTGCATACTTCCCACACATGCGGCCTTTCTTCTTCACTTCCTTGCTCCTGAACCCATTCCCCTGTTGCAATCCTGACAGACATCACAAGCTGACAAGCTTGTAGCCTCTGGCACTTCAAGGATGCAGCAATGGCCTACTCCTGGCTGTGAACTTCCCACAACGCCTTTATGATGCGCCAGCAGAGGACGCTGGCTTTATGGATAGTTGAGCAAGGCGGCCAGCTACATTTGTTTGACATTAGCTTTGTTACCTATGGGTTCACCCTCCATTTAACCAAAATCGTAGGCCTCCACAAACACACATTCATGGTAATGTGTTCACTGGCCTCTTTGTGTGATGGCATTAAATTTGTATAATTGGTCAGGCCTCATCATGTAAAGTGACCTGAGTTACCAGCCATCAGCTATTAACATTAAAGCAGTAATAAGCATGCAAAGGTCCCCACCTGAAAACATGGCTTTTGACCTTACAGATACACTTGGCCAAAGATGTTTATGTTAATATATAATAAAGCCCTTTTTTAAATGTCTGATCTTTGTCACTTCAAGGGCAAGCAGTGTGTAAGGTTAACAATGCTCTATCTTTAACCTTATTTGTTCTTCATGCGTTGCATACAGTTAACTTTTCACCCGTAGAGCTAGTTCCCCGCATTTAGGTACAGAGCCTTGTCATGTTCTGAAGTCCAGGGTGAATTTGTGTTTGTAGATTAGCAAAAGGTCATCCCACGGTCCAGCAATGAGGAAGGAGTCTGTTGTTTAAAATAAACCAACCCAAGTGCAAAGTGCCATTGCAGTACAAAGTGGTATTGTGATGTTTTTTTTGTAGAGATTTGTGAGTTTTTATTTTATTTTTTCTGTTCCTGTCTCTACCACTAAGTTAAGTTGATGGAGCCAGAGAGATGTCTGTATCATGCTTCCTTCAACGGAGCATGCTCACTCAGTCACTCATGTGCATCTTCGTTCCAACCTCACCTCTGTCACTTAGCATGACAATATCGCCAAACATCATCAGCGTGTTTCAACGTGTTGATGGAGCCAGAGAGATGTCTGTATCATGCTTCCTTCAACGGAGCATGCTCACTCAGTCACTCATGTGCATCTTCGTTCCAACCTCACCTCTGTCACTTAGCATGACAATATCGCCAAACATCATCAGCGTGTTTCAACGTGTGCACTATGTATTCTTGTTTTTGTTTTGTTTTATACCTCTCCCCATGCACTGTCACCTCATGGTCCCACTGGCAGCATCACTCACCTTGTGGTTCCACCATTGTAACCATAAATCAATGTCCATTTTATTGTAAAACAGCCAAGTCTTACTCTTTCCTCTCGTTCCTTTCCTTCTCTTCCTCTCTCTCAGGAATGAGGGAGCACCCACCCATTCCTGTCATTGAACTGGCTGACCACATAGAGAGACTTAAAGCCAACGACGGCCTCAGGTTTTCCCAGGAGTATGAGGTAAGAGCAACCTACCACTGCTGTGCCTGTAATTCCTGCTCTTTGAAGAATATAAATGGGTTTCTTTGTTATTGTGTCAGGGAGGACCTTTTTCTTTTTGATCTCGTATGCATGTATTCTAATGGATTATGGAAGACTTTTTACATTCTTCACTCATTTTTACAACTCCATTACCAATCCTACTAGGAAACCAACACTTACATTAAATGCTGGGAGATGCGCTTTCACAAAACTAGCAGGTGGTGGGTCGCTTAAGCAATCTGTGTTCGTCTTGCCGTTTCCCTGAAGAAGGTTTTTGCAGGCGGTCTCTCCATTGCAACTCAGTGAGGGATTATCTCGTGTCAGTGTTCTTCTTCACCAGAAAAAAAAAAGGAAAGGGGGACAAATTTGCATTTAAAGTGGTACATAGTTGGTTTTGGGTCTGAGCAAGGCCAGACGAAAAAGAGCGGCATCCTTGAATACAGAAAAACACAATTTGTCTTTTACTTATTTGCTGTGATTGTTGAATCTGTCTGTTCTAATCAGACCTATTGGATCCAACTAGAGTGTTGCAGTAGTTGTGGATCTTTGCTTTTAGATTTATCTAGAAGGTCATGTTCTTACCTGTGTCACTGTGTTTGTGACCAGTGTTAAGATGGCAAGAAATGCTGCTGTGCAGTTTTGCACTCCTAAAAAGAATAAAACATTTATTTTGCTGTCCAAACGTAAATGGTTATACCCGTTGTCTACATGAAAGGAACTCTAATTCACATTTTATATATCTGTTTTATTATTTATGTGTTGTGTTGAACTCATAACTTAAATATTTGTAGTGGTATTATTTCTGCAATAAATGCTGTTTTGTGTTTTATTTCTTTCAAGCAAGTAAAAGGCTTTCCATTAAAATTTCATGCATGATATTTTCTCAGTTGTAGCACCTACAGTTAAAACCAAGGCAAAAAAAATGTTTTGCATTTGATTACTTTAGATATTGTAGAGTCTTAAATTGTTCACTATGAGATTATCTCACTTTTTTGACTATTTACTGGTATATACATGTACAGTATGTAACAATAGCCTAACACTGTACCTTACCGGTATACACAAAAATAACTTGTTGCAAAATGTCACATATTAAAACATGAAGTACATGCACAATTATTTTTGGTAAGTGCCAAATGGAATGGTAAATTAACTGTACTTATAGTGCCTTTCTATCTTATTGAGATACTCAAAGCGCTTTACACTGCAATCTGTGCCCTCATTTAACCATTCATACAGCACTCTATTAGATCTATACAAAGAATAATCAGTGCTTTATCACATTCATACACTGATGGGACACACATCAGAGTCAATGAGGGGTTCAGTGTCTTGCCCTGGGACAATTCGGCATGTGACTGCTGGTGGAATCGAACCCCCAACTCTTGCATTGGAGGACGACTGCGCTAACCACTCATCCACATCCTCCCTATAAATTCCAGTGAAGTTAATAGTAAATGGAATGATTATTAGGCCTTGATCAAATTTAAACTTAGTTAAGTGATGTAAGTTTTGCTGCATGTTGCTCATTGAATTGGTGTAAAGGAACCAAACCAGAGAAAGTAGCTGGAATTGTAGGCAAGTAGTTCAGCTTTACTGCAAAAGTCACACTTACCAGGGAAGGCCCCCTCCATCAGCCAGCAGATGGCCATTCCTTTGTGCCAGCCAAGGAGCTGTGGCAGAACCATGGTGCTTTTTCCACAGGCACGTTCACCGGCTGCTCCCGTTGTGCCACAACCTAAGGCATAAAATTTGTTGAGGCTTCGCCACTTCCTCTACTCAATGTTTTAGGCAGCTTGACACGTCCTTTACCACCAATGCTAGTCTGCATCATGCTGCGCAATGAACACTCTGGATAATGAGTAGAATTAGTAAATCTGGCTTTCTGCAACTCTAAATACTTTTTTCCAGAAGCAACATCACACCACAGTCGTCATGAAGCCGTCATTACGATCATTTGAAATATTTTCAGTGCTTCGCTGAGAACACTTTGGGCATTTGTTTCTCACCTTTTTGCCGAACTTGTTTGCTACTTGTCATCCCTCTAGTATGCCTGCTGTGTTCACTCAGCTCTCAAATGAATATGACATGTTTTGACTGCAAATGAAATCGTTCCCTTCATAGTGCCGGGCACAGGCAGAGAAATTGGCAGTACTGAGCTCATCAGCAGCAATAGGCCTCTGCCCCCATGACTCTCAAGGCTGAGTAATTTGTAGCTGTGATGACGAATTTGTGCCGTATGGGCACTTCACATTTTTCACATCCTATTTAGCAGCAGCCAGCATGCTTATTCTTTTTTCCGATCAAACTCTTCAAAAAGCTTGAAAATAGCTTTTATTGTACATTGCTACCTATGTAGGTGCCACTTTAATCCAGAAGTCAACCTATGGAAAGCTGTATGTTGATTGCTGTTTATAACAGAGAAGCCAATAGTTACATTTCATTTGCAAACAGCTGAAAGCATCTTAATTCACCTCATCATGAGAATGGTTGATTCGATTGATCAGCTAGGAGTTCAAATGGTGCATTTTTAGACTTTTTTTTCTTCTTCTATTTTTCACTTGTACAATGGCAACATTAAGTAAGTATATAAATCTCAAAGGTATCGTTCTTACAGCTGCTGGATTTGTGAGGCGAAAAGCCTGTGGAATTACTCTACAAGGTTCTGGTGTGAGAAAACGGGGATCGATATGAAATAGCAAGAGACATTGTGACATTATCCAACAAGGGATAGGAGACCATCACATATCTCCCAAGATCAATATGTATGCAGTCTACTGTTGCCTTTTGCCAGGAGTCAAATGACGTAAGAGGAAAATTGCTAGAAACAGAGAGGGGCTAAAAGGGAGGAGGGGAAACAAGAATACAAGAAGGAAAAATGTTACAGAAATAGAAGCACAAGAAAAAGAAAAAGTACAAAAAAAAGATTCATGCTTAAGTACCATTCTCAGTCTACAGAATACTAACCTCAGTATGAGTCTTCATTCAACCTTTATTTATACAGGCTTGCCTCATTGAGCCACAGGGACTCATTTGCAAGAGGGACCTTCAGAAACATAATGTGGATTCAAGGTTCAAGATTCTTTATTGTCATTCACATCACATGTGGTGCATGAGCTGGAATCAAATTGTGTACGCAAGATCCCAGTTACACCAAAAGAAGCAATAATATATTTGTCTTTCAGCTTTTCCCTTTTCAGGGATCACCACAGCAAGTCATCCTCCTCCATCTCACTCTGTCCTCTGTATCCTCTGTCCGCACTCCAACTACCTCTATACCCTCCCTAACTGCATCCGTAAATTTGTCTTCTTCCTGGCAGCTGCATTTCTAACATCCTTCTACCAATATACTCACTGTCCCTCCTCTGGACATGTCCAAACCATCTCAGTCTGGTCTCCCTAACTTTATCTCCAAGTTGTTCAACCTGTGCTGTATCTCTGATGATCTCATTCCTAATCCTATTCATCCTTGTCACTCCTAAGAAGAACCTCGGCATCTTCATTTCTGCCACCTCCAGTTCTTTCTCCTGTCTTTTTGTCCATGTCTCTGTCTCCACACCATACAACATAGCTGGTCTCAAAAATAGCAGTAATATAAACTATAAAAACGAAAATAAACAGTATACAAGGATCTGAGATATACGTTAAACAGTAATAATATAATGCAATTCAGTTTATTTTACTGAAAAACTTTGTTTTCCGCTGTAAAACTCAATTTCTTTTGTTGTACTTTTCTTTTATTTCTTCTCTGTCCTCTGTCTTGAACTTATCCTCTCTCAGTCTATTGATCCTGGCCAGCAGTTTACCTGGGAAAACTCCAACATGGAAGTCAACAAGCCAAAGAATCGCTATGCAAACGTTATCGCCTATGACCACTCCAGAGTGGTCCTCACCTCTGTTGATGGTAAGAGTTCATGGAACCACTTAACCCCTCAGATTGCTATTGACCGACACTTGTTGATTTAGGCCTCACTCTCAGGAGACATTCTGTATTCGTTCTGCTGGTTTAAAACACTTTACCCACAAACCCAGTGCATCCTGTTCATTTAGACTGTGAGTTATAACATTATTTGAAGAGATCTGTGTATTATATAGCTAATTGACTGAAACTGGTTGGGCTTGTACAGAATGTGTCGATGTGTTCCGAAAGACAGATGCCAACATGTGTATTATTCATCTTGATTAGACCGATTAAAATGACTTTAAGTTGTTGTTGTTGTTAGAGTTTTAGTGTACTTTGTAATGAGTTATATCCCAGTATTTTTCTCCCGTCTACAGCCGTTCCAGGCAGTGACTACATTAATGCCAACTACATTGACGGCTACAGGAAACAAAATGCCTACATCGCTACACAAGGACCTCTGCCTGAGACCCTGACTGACTTCTGGAGGATGGTGTGGGAGCAGAGATCCAACACCATCGTCATGATGACCAGACTGGAAGAAAAGTCACGAGTAAGAGTTTACAAATACCGTACATACAATTAATGACATATACAACTATTTTTTTCATTGTTTACCAGCTTGTTATTTCATTTTACATTAAATTTCCTTTTATTTGTTTATTTCTGAACACATAACATTTGCATTACCTATAGATTTCTACCCAACTGAAATTTTTGTTTGGGGGAAAATAAATTGATAATCACTGCAAGCACACTCACCAACGTAATAATAAATTATCGAAGAAAACAGAATATTATTTTATTGTTTGAAAACATCAAAATGCCATATTAAATTATGTAATATTTTTTAACACCCATAATTCCTCATGAAAACCAAACTCTTTGTAATTGTGTCTCGAGGCAGATGGAAGATAGATAAATTACTTTTTTTTATTACAAACTAAAGGTGCTGCAATAGCAGGTATCTCAGAGATCTAAAAA
>JBBPBX010055654.1:12420-23032 GCA_038048925.1 Garcialebias charrua
ATTAGTTTTTTGTCGTTGTTGTTTTTTACTTAAAGAGGATTGTCACCAAGCTAAATTAGCTTGCTCCTTAAATACATTGTCTAATAAAATTTTAAACAAAAGAAGTTGAAAATAGGAATGGGTTTCTTTAATTACCCTCAGAAAATAATACTCACAAATTCCTCAGAGAGAGAAGTCAGCATGAGCCTTGCCTTGGTATTTTTATTTGTGTATGCATACAACACACTAATGAAAGATTCCTTGTACCGTACTAAGAAATGAAAGTAGCGGTAAATGTAACTAGAAAAACTTGTTCTGAAATCAGAAACGTAATGATTTTTGAGAGGGAGACCTCAATTCTTCTAGACTGAGGCTGTAAGAAAGCAATTGTTCCATCATAGTAGACGGGCGGCCGTGGTGTAGTGGTAATGGCAGTCGTCTCCCGATCGGAAAGTTGGCGGTTCGACTCCCGGGACCCGCACCATGTGTCGTTGTGTCCTTGGGCAAGACACTTAACCCTGAGTTGCTCCCGGTAGGACTGGAAAGCACCTTGCATGGTAGTCTGCCGCCACCGGTTTATGAATGTGTGTAGCATTCAATATATGTGTAGCACTTTGAGATTTTCAGTAATGAAAAGTGCGTTATAAATTGAATTAATTATTATTATTATTATTATTATTATTATAAGTTTGTCTCTAAAAAAGAAATCTCCATTTGTTTTAATTAAAAGCCATCAGTGTAATCAATCACTTGGGCAAATTATGGCCACACGGTTGCATGGAACAGAGCTTATTTATTTATACCTTGGGGAGCATCTTCAGCATTGATGTATTTGGTTCAATGATTTTTGCTCCACAGCAGTTACACAGGTGTACCGGTACTTACAAGCTACTTTTTATACATTTGGTGTGTCTGAGAGGCTTTTTCTTAGCTCTATGTGGCAGATAAACAGCTCTGATCCCAGAGACACGAGAGCACATACATACACAGAGATTAATTAAATTGGGAATAAAAAAGTGACGGAAGCAACATGGGGAAATGACAGCCTTTGAGCCTGAACCAACTCCAAACATTTTAAATCAACAGGCTTAAAGAAGAGAGAAAAGCACCCTCTAATCAGCAGGTTTGAACTTTTTTTTTCCCTGTTCAAAACAAAAAAAAAAAAAACATTTTTATTCCAAGCATGGTATCATTCAAAAAGTAGATTAAGCAGTATTATTTATAAACTCCAAGACAGTGGAGAAATCCAGTCTTAACCACATGTTAACAACTTCAAAACACTACCGGTATATTTTGTTATACGCATTTAAACAATATTTATGTCATAATACTCTTTGCACATGAATTACAACCCTAATTACAACTAAATGGCAATGTTTAGTGAAATTACAGGGAAATGTGAGTCTTTTTTCATTGCCGCGTGTGCCAACAGTGAATTCGACTCATTAAACTGCATCAGCAGAGACAACAATTACTTCAGTAGAACCAAATGGCAAAAAGAGTGAAACAAATAGTGTTTTGGCAGCAGGTAATAAATAGAAATATGTTTTTATATATAATTTTAGATTCTAAATGTTTATTTTTCTTCCTGATACAGTATACAGTAATTTACAATACAGCAGTCCTTTGTTTATTGCAGGTGTTACGTTCTGCCCCCCCCCCACACACACACACACACACACCCACATAAGTGAAAATCGACAAAGTGGCGACGTTGTATTTATTTTAGTATTTATATATCTTAAGGCTTTATAAACCCTTCCCACACTTTTGCAATGTTCTAAACTCTTAAACCTACGTCATTTTAACAGCATACGTATATGTAGCTACTAAATTTACTAAATTAACACCTGATCTTTTATGGCATTTTAACACACCTGCAATAAAACTGGTGTATGTATTTTTATTTTTGTATTCTTTGTATTCTTTGTATCTTTTTTATTGTTTTAATTAACTTGTCTTTTGTGTTATTGTACAGCACTTTGGTTACCCCTGTGGTTGTTAAAATGTGCTATAGAAATAAAGTTGATTGATTGAACAGCAGCGGCTCGGTTCCACTCCGACATGGTTCTGTTTTGGTGGTCCTACCGTGCCCGTTCTGGTCAGCTCTCTGGCTCAGGGTGGTGGCGGTGAGCTCCAGGCTTATTGAGAGAAAACTACAAAATGGCGGCGTCTGTCCAAAGTATTTGATTTTATTGTTAACTTTGTACTGTACAATATCCAGTACTGTCCCAATCATGTGAGTAATATTAAAGTTGACAATCATGTCCTGTATATATTTTTTTCTTGTGTTCAATCTTACTTTGAAAAATAGCGAAAGAGCAAGTCCACGAAAGTCGAACCGCAAAGTTGCGAGGGACTACTGTACTTTGTACTCTTTGTACTTTGTACTGTACTCTGAAGTCCTCATTCAGCCAAACTTTTCAAAGATTTCATAGGAAATGGCTTTCACCCTGTGTCACCTTTACACCAATATCTGGCTTAATGATGAAAAGAGTGTTGCTTTATACAAGACCAAGTCATATCTATTTTTACTTCCACCACAAAGAAAACCCCAATTAATAAATAATGTTCATTTCAGACCAATAGGCTGTGTGAATGAGCGATTGAACCTCTCACCAACTAGCTTGACTCATGCCAAATTGTCCAGGAGCTGAACAAATAGGATCTAAAGCAGCTCCTTCCTCTTGCTCTGTCATTACAAGAGTGAAACTCTAAAAGGTCAGGGCTTTAAATGAGACCAGATGTACCGCTCACACATGCATTTGTGTGTGTGTGTGTGTGTGTAGAGATAAGACACCTGCTGCTAAAGGCCAGGTGATGACATGTGAGAAGAAGGGTTCAAAGCAGAGGCAGACGATAGTGAAACCTGCAGCTCGTGTGTGCTTGTGCGCGTCAATGTGAGAGGAGAATATGCCACCTAACCTCAGAGAGAACAGAGATATTCATTACTGAGGTGACTGCTAATCCATATGTTTGTGCTGCAAGCATTTCCCCATCACTCAATTGAGCTTCTCCTGTGAGGTTTGCCTCCGTCTCTGAATGGAAGTTGTCTCTGGGGGAGGTGAAATGTGAGGGCAAGAATTTTAGCACATTTTATTTGTCAATTCGTACCAGCTCTCTGAGACAGCCAAAGTGCCTCCAAATGTCAACTCGGCACTGTCGTATCAATACGATTAGCTTACCCACGGCACAGCTCTAACTCGCAGTTATTCAAATTGATGGCAGTAAGTTCTAGTCTCTGAAGTTGCAGCATTAAAGGGTTCCTCCCTTTTTCTTTATTATGTTTCAGTGCATGTTTAGAAATAAATCATGCACAGTTATTAGTTTTTGTGCCATGCTTCTAGTCAGAGGATCTTTAACAGACTGAAAATTGGTTCAGCTTCTTGTTAGACACATGGCCAACAGGATTTTAGCATTGAAAACATCCACAGGGAATAAGCTGAGCGCAGATGCAAAACCGGTCAACCTGCGTCCAAGTGTTCAGATAGCCTCTTTGAACTCTGACACCTTTTGACAGTTTTGAAATAGTGTTTTGGTAAATAATAATATAGTACAAAAAACAATGAATTAAAGCATGTAAAAATCAGTTTTATGGTCTATGTTGATTTTTAATACTAACTAACTAAATTATCACTGGCTTTTGTAAATCTAAACACAAGCAGTTTATCTACAAAATTACAGGGGAAGGGTTTATGTACAGACACAGATAAACTTATTGTTACATGTCCACAATAATAAAAGCAGCAACTAATGGACCTGGCCAAAAAGCTTTAGTTTTATTTCATCAGATTTGAAACTTTGGGGTTTATCAACATGCATTTTGATAATTTCCTGTCTGACATTTTGTGTTTTTCTGCCAATAATGGATCCCTCCTGGGTCTTCTTCCATGGAGCCATTATGATTTAAAATGTGAGGGATGGTGCAATCAGAAAATGACATACCTTAACCTTGGAGTTCAGCTTGAATGGTTTTAGATGATTTCCTTGGCTTTGTCTATCATCTGCACTATCCATCTGATCAACCTGGGGTTGCATTTCCTCTTGCATCCACATCCTGGAAAGTTAGCTACAGTCCCATGAACCTTATACTTCTAATATCAACTGTGGTCAGTGTATCGTAAAGCTGCTTTTAGAAGGTCTTGGAGCCTTTGCCTTTAACGTGGATATCTATAGTCCTTTTTCTGAGCTCCCCAGACAGCTCTCGTTTTTACTTTATCTGCTTCATGTTCAATGTGGTGTACACAGTAATACCAAACCAATACCAGAGTTGCTTGTTTGTTTCATCTAAATACGGTGAATGGCTAGTATAGGTTTTAAGGCACCTGGGCAGCACGGTGGCACAACTGGTAGAGCTGCTGCCTCTCAGCGAGAAGGTTGCCGGTTCAAATCCCGGTCCGGGGCCTTTCTGGGTGGAGTTTGCATGTTCTCCCCGTGCATGCGTGGGTTTCCTCCGGGTACTCCGGTTTCCTCCCACAGACCAAAAAACATGCTTGTTAGGCTGATTGGTGACTCTAAATTGACCCTAGGTGTGAGTGTGAGAGTGGATGGTTGTTTGGTGTGAGTGAGACAGGTCCCTCTTGTAAATGAGTCCCCGTGACTCAACGAGGCTAGCCTGTATAAATAAAGGTTGAATGAATGAATGAATGTGAAACTAATTAAAGTCAAACTCTTATTTTGAAATATGATATGATGCAAGACTTAGTCTCTAAGAGTACCGACAAACTCTCCACACTATTTCACCATGTTTTTTTTAACAAATCTTTGCTTTTAACATTTTGTTTGTTCATTCTATCACCTACTATTGTTATGCTGATATCCCTTAGATAATTGTTTTTAACATAATTACTTCTTACAAGATATTGTTAATTTTTTCAACGAGCTTTCAGGGTGCCAACAAATGCATCTGCAGAGGTCCAAGTACTGTAAAGCGCACAACAGAGAACACTCTTACCTGTTTTGATCTAACAAACAAAAGTAAAAAAAAACACAACAAATAACTCATTTTTAGGCATGAATATGGGAAATCACAGCCACTTTACTCTCATTCATACTGTCGTTTTCTCCGTGCACATATGGAGCCAGGTGGTCCAACCTGCTGTCCCGTCACAACGGGCCAGTTCAGGCATTTAGACACATCTTCCTCCACAAAGCAGCGGCTGGACATCACAAACACGCTAAGAGCATACGTGACAGTGAGATGCAAACCACTGGACAGTTATCTAATTATCACATGCTGAGGAAAAACAAAGTGAGCTTTTTAACGCTCATTTGAAGCCTGCTTCATTTGAAACCTGCTTCAAATGAAGATATGCATGGCTGCACATGCAAAAGCCTAATTCACTCAACGGTGTGCATTTTTTCCGTGATACGGGAGCTGACTCGCAGTCTTCAGTTTTTAATTAGACAGCGGAGAAAGCCTTTGATGTGACCTCTTTAATGTTCCCTCCTTGTTAATCAGTGTGATCCTACAAGCCTCTCGCTAGTCTTGTATCGGATGTTAGCAGCAGCTCGACCCTGACAGTGCACCCTCTCTCCTGCTCTGCTAGGTGAAGTGTGACCAGTACTGGCCATCACGTGGGACGGAGACCTACGGGATGATCCAGGTCACTATGTTGGACACTGTGGAGTTGGCCACGTACAGCGTCCGGACGTTTGCTCTCTATAAGGTAAAGTATTGTCTTTCTTATTTACAAGATAAAGCGGCACACTCATGAATGAATTATTCTTATCATCAGCAATGAATCACGTTTTTAAATGACAAATTAAAGCTGCTGTAATTTCCCCCCCCACTGTAATTGCTTTTTACCTACTTATTATGAGGCTTTAAAATACTTAATTTTGGCATCATCTCACATACTTAACCGCAGTAATGTTATTTTTCTTTGTTTTGTTTCCTGCTTTTAAAAAAAAATACTCCCTTTTTATTTCTGACAATATTCTCATTCCTAATGAGGTGCAAGTCTTTGGCTGGAGATATTTCTTGGTTTCAATCAGGAATGATGGCAATAATTCTTCTATGGAAACTTCTTAGAAAACAGTGCCAGAGCTGAATGTGATCTACACAAGAATCTGCCAGATAAACACAGCCTTAAAAGTAGAGTTTAGTATGTTTTATCAATAAAGCTGTGACTTTTCTGTGAATTAAATCAATTTGGTATTATTTAAATCGAGAAATGTCAAGGCTAAAGTCACTCCAAATCACTTAATGTGGAAAAATTAAAGTAGCACTTTCAAGTTTGGTGTGTCAGTAATTGCACATCACAATTAAATAAGAGACTGTTTCAGGAAGCTTCAGAAAGAAAAGAAAAGCTCAAACTACAGTACATGAGAGAAATGCAAAGTTAATAACGCCATAGTTTTGTGGAGCGTGACAGAAAGGAGAGAAGATGGGCACTGCTTGTGCTATCACAATTTAACTGTACAATCTCCTTTTCATCAAAACAGTTTGACCCCTTTCCTGGTACAGGAAGTGTTGCCTAGCATGAAAAAAAAATCATCTGTTTCAAAAGCAGCAATCTACAGTTCACTGTCATACTTTCCTACTAAGCCCGATCAGACGCCTTTATGCTCGGCTGACTCGCCTGATTTTCCTGCAGAATGGCTCCAGCGAGAAGCGGGAGGTGAGACAGTTCCAGTTCATGGCCTGGCCGGACCACGGAGTTCCTGAGTATCCCACCCCCATCCTGGCCTTTCTGAGGAGGGTAAAGGCCTGCAATCCTCCAGACGCAGGGCCCATGGTGGTCCACTGCAGGTGGGTGCATGAGGGGAGAATATTTGGATGCTCAGTGTGTAATGTGGTAAAGAAACATAAAAAAGGGACAAAATCCTTTAATTAACTCCACATGTCAGCATCTGCAAAACTCACAGATTACTGTACACACACATAAATCTGAAGAGTCAGAACAAACATCCAGCTATACAGTTGTCCACAGAGGTGATTCACGTTGAAAACCTTTACGTCATGCAGACCCTACTAGACTCAAGTAGAACTGGAACTGGCAGAAATGAAGATGTTGAGGTTCTCCTTAGGAGTAACAAGGATGGAGAAGATCGGGAATGAGACCATCAGAGGTACAGCACATGTTGAACAACTGGGAGATAAAGTTAGGGAGGCCAGACTGAGATGGTTTGGACATGTCCAGAGGAGGGACAGTGGTTATATTGATAGAAGGATGTTAGAAATGCAGCTGCCAGGAAAAAGACACAGAGGAAGGCCAAAGATGAGATAAATGGATGCAGTTAGAGAGGACATGAAGGAGGATGACTCACTGTGGCGACCCCTGAAGAGGGAAAAGCCAAAAGAAGAAGAATAAGACTCTACTAGACTCACTTGCCTTCAAAGGCCACAGGGCTGTCAGAGTACCCTGTCCCCAGCTTGGAAATATCAAAGACACCTGAAGAAGTCAAACTTTTTGTAAATAACTCCGATAAAGTTTTCCTCAGCAAAAGGTTACACAGTAAACATTCTTTTTATTTATTTTTTTGTATAAATGTATTCATTTTAAAATACAATACCAAACAATCCCAGAAATTATACGAATACAAAATATAAAATGAAAGGTAGCAGAAGGAAGAAAAAATCTTATTATATCTGCCCCTTTTTTCAAACAATCAGTTCAAACAATAATAATCTTCCAGCAACAGAACAAAATGAATAACTCTTTGTAATTTTCTAACTCTAATACAATACACATTGAGCTACTTCATATACATAACATAAACATAAAAAACATAAAAGTTATTTTGGTTTATCTGCTCTTGAGGTCAATTATGACTTTTGTGAAACACTGAATGCAACATTACTCAGCAGAAAATTGACGCAGAGGCCAAGTTTGAAATGTTACATTTACAAACATTAACCTTTCAGCACATTTTAATGTCAGTTGTTGAACATATAAGCGGGGGAAAAATCGCATTATTGGTGGAGGAATTTATGTTGCAGCAACATTATCAATGTGTGAGGAAGCGTTTCAGGTATTGATTTCAACAGCTCTTTGACCACATTGTAGTGCTGCACACAGTGAAACAGTTATTTACTCTCCTCTGTCTCTGTCTGTCAGTGCGGGTGTGGGCAGGACCGGCTGTTTCATTGTGATTGATGCCATGCTGGAGCGCATGAAGCACGAGAAGACTGTGGACATTTACGGCCACGTGACGTGCATGCGCGCCCAGAGGAACTATATGGTCCAGACCGAGGATCAGTACATCTTCATCCACGAGGCACTTCTGGAGGCTGCGACTTGTGGCAACACGGAGGTGCCAGCCCGCAACCTATACGCCCACATCCAGAAACTCACCCAGCCCCCGCCTGGCGAGACTGTCACCGCTATGGAGCTGGAGTTCAAGGTGACCGCAGCACAGTCAAACACTAATCAATGGTTAGGTATGATTAGGGATTTACAAAAATAATTAAATTCTGCCAAATTCTTCAACCCTTCCACGGTTAAATTCAGTTATAGTTTTGCTGGACTTGTCACATTATCTTAATATCATTGATGCGGAGACATCCAACTTCCTCAGCACATGTAGACACATGTTTCAGGGTTAAATAAACACGAGAACACACCTACTCGCTGACAATTACAAAATGACTGACACTTTCACGCTCACTCAGCTGGTGTTCAAGGTCGCCGTCGCACAAGCACATACCCTTTCTGTCAATAGCCATCGACTGTGATGTTATTACACACTTTCCTCCCAGCACTTCTCTGCCATTAGCCCTCTTATGACCATGATCCATTCTGTTTGAAGTGATAATAGCATTTACACTCCTGCCAACAACGGAGAATGAAAGAGTGAGAGAACGATTGTACCGTACATGCGGGCCGTTGTCTGCATCTCCATACAGTCTGGACACTTCACGCACACAAACACAAAACCTCCTGCAGTACCCTGACTGTCCACACTCACTCCTGTGTTGTCCATCTGGTGTCTGTCCACTGCCAGAGCTGTCCTCGTCACACCTACAGCCCTCTAAACAAACTCTGTGACCTAATGTAATCTACAATATAACCCCTTATTTAGTTTCTGATTTACTTTTATGACACCAATCCACAACAAAAGTCATTTCAGGGCACAATGCAAGTTAATAAAAACCATGTTCGTGTCATAAATCAAATTCAAATCCAATTACAGTCAAATTACACTGCCTTATTGTCTCAAAGGGTACGTTGTAAAAGTCAGTCAGTGAACGTCATCAATATAAACAAGTCAGAATCGTCATTTTGTTCCAGTCGCTCGTGCTGAGCAAGCATGTTGGTGACAGTGTACAGGAACAACTCTTCTTTAAAAATCTTAAATCTCCAGCAGGTCCAGGCTCAGGATGACCAGTCGTATCCCTCCTCTAGCTGAGGTTTGAGAAGACTGGGAAGAGGCGACACAAGAATTGTAGCTTTACGGGAGGAAAATCACAAGTTGAATGCAGTAATGACCACATGTACAAACACGGAAAGGAAAGATAAAGATGGCTGCAGAGAGAGGACATTTGATAAAAAATATCATCCGGAAGTCTTAAGTCTGCAGCAACAAAACTAAAGGATAGCTCAGGAAACCTAAGCCAACCCTAACTATAGGATTTATCAACAAAGGAAGTACAGGTAGTCCTCGACTTACGAACGAGTTCCGTTCCTACGCCTGTTCGCATGTCGAAAATCGCCGTAAGTTGGAAAACATGTACAGGCCGCCACTTATACACGTACATGTACGGTACTGCACAGTTACCAAGCACTTCGCCTATCTTAACACAGTAACCTACTTAATTATCAAAAAACACATACAGTACATTTGGAGCCATGATGAAGGAAAAAAGGAGTTAATTTCTTACTGGGAGCTGGTGAAGCCTGTCTCCGTCTGTTAGCATGTTCGAGCTCTGCAGCTTCCTGCTGCTTCACGCTGTCCAAACTGTTTACAGTAAGGCCTGCTAGCATGTTAGCTCCATACATTTGGAGCCATAATGAAGGGAAAAAAAAGTTAATAACTTACTGGGAACTGATGAAGCCGTTCCTCCACGTTTTAGCATGTTAGCACAGGGTCCCACGAACATTTGAGGCCGCCAAGCCGGTCATCTGCGTTTTAGCATGTTAGCTCGGGGTTAGCTGGCCTCATCATCCCTGGAGCTCTGAGACGTCCACAGAGTTCACCGAGCGTTTCCAGCTGTTGTATCCGAGCGCAGCAACCTCTGATCGGACACACAGTCCGTCCAAAGCCGGCTGTCGAGGCCGGAGCTAACCGAAAACTGCCGAACACTGCGTAATCGGCTTCAAAATAATAATAATAATAATAATAATAATAATAATAGTACTTTATTTATAAAGTCATTTAAAACAACCACAGCTGCCACAAAGTGCTGTACACATAAAACCAAGAACATTTAAACACATAAAATAAGATTTAAAAAAAAATAATAATAATAATAAATTTATTAATAAGATGCGTTCGTAACACCGAATCTCCGTAAGTCGAGGCCGCCGTAAGTCGAGTACTACCTGTATAATCTTAAAAACAGACAAGGTGTCCGCCTCATGGACAGAAACCTGAAGTTGGTTCGTATGAGGAGCCTGATAACTGAAATATCTGCCTCCCGTTCTACTTTAAGAAACTCTAAGAACCACGAGTAAACCTGCAGTCTGAG
>JBBPBX010055655.1:0-19319 GCA_038048925.1 Garcialebias charrua
AGAAAGATACTGTTTTATATTTATTACTTCTACAATAAAGCCTCTCAAAGTTAAAGCAATAGCAATGAGAGTATCAAAGATAACAGAGTTCATGCCTAATCAATACCATTAGTTCAGCCCAAAAACATTTGGAATTGCATTAAAGTATTTTTGTACAATATTTGTAGGTTTTAAGGTCAATCAGCTGGAGTTTGAAGAAATTTACACAGATCTAACAGCTCTTTATAAAATGCTATTCTTGGCCAAGTGTTTAAATTCCAATGTGCACATGACTCTGAAAGTGTTCAATGAGCAAGTGTTAATTTTGATCATATTTTCTAATTAGCTTGATGTAATTTACAAAAAAAAAAAAACTCATTTTTAAGCTAATACAACAAAAAGGACTGGACTTCTTCAGAAACCAGCTGCAGTGGATGAACTTTTCTTTCGGCTTTTCCCTTTTCAGGGGTCGACACAGCGAGTCATCCTCCTCCAACTCACTGTCCTCTGCATCCTCTGTCCTCACTCCAACTACCTTCATGTCCTCTCTAACTGCATCCATATATCTCCTCTTTGGACTTCCTCTTTGTCTTTTTCCTAGCAGCTGCATTTCTAACATCCTTATATACCCACTGTCCCTCCTCTGAACATGTCCAAACCATCTCAGTCTCGCCTCCCTAACTTTATCTCCCAGTTTTTCAGTCTGTATTGTACCTCTGATGATCTCATTACTAATCTTATCCATCCTCGTCACTCCTAAGGAGAACCTCAGCATCTTCATTTTTGCCACTTCCAGTTCTTTCTCCTGTCTTTTTGTTAATGCCACTGTCTCCAGATCATACAACATAGCTGTTCCCTCGTCAGTCAGTACACTCAGTGCAACATATTGACTATGGGAATTGCACCGCCGCGCGGTTCACCTGAAGTAATACAATCACGCCTTGAATAAGGCAGGTGGGCGTCAGCGTCATCAATGAGGCCCCGCCCTCTTTGTATAAAAGGGGCTGACGCCCCACCTTCTTTCTGGTAAATGGAGCTTATTTATATAGCGCTTTCCAGCCCCCTGTGAGGAGCCCCAAAGCGCTTTACAATACCAACCACCCACCCATTCATTCAGACATTCATACACCGGTGGTGGTAGCCTGCCTTGCAAGGCGCCATCCAGACCTACCGGGAGCAACTCGGGGTTAGCTGTCTTGCCCAGGGACACAACGACACATGGTGGGCGGATGCAGGATTCGAACCTCCAACCTTCCGATCAGGGGTCGACTGCCGTTACCACTACACCACGGCCGCCCCTCTTTTTGCCCTTCACCTCGCTTGCACCTGAACTTCGTGGGACTCTGTGACTACATCGTTCGACTGGCGGTGAGCTCGCTCCCTGCCCTGGGCGCAACAGAGAAATTTCCTACGTTTCCTACGTAACTGGGTTAGCGAAAGCTAGCCCAGTACCTTTTATTTAACCTCGAGGTTTTTTCTTCTGCTCTCTTCGCAGCTTTGCTCGACGGCGCTAACTGCGTCACACGCTACCTAGCTAACGAGTTAGCTAGCTAGCCGACGAGAGCGGCTCGACGAGAGGACGTCTTCGGACCACGTTAGCAGTCAGCTAGCGAGCTTCAACCCTTCTCAGCCATGGCTCCCAAGAAGGGAAAGAGAAAAGCAAAAAATTCAAAGAAGACCAGCAGGCCGGTGAGCCCCAACTCCCGAGCCTGCCCCAGCGGTTGCGGCTACTCCCTTTCGGCGACGGACACCCACGAGGCCTGTCCGGTCTGCCTAGGATGTTGCACGCTAAAACTGCGCTGGATTCCCCCGAGTCCTGCCCTCACTGCAGCCAGATGTGTGAGGCCGTGAGGCAGTGACGCATGGACGTCGTGGTCAAAGCCATGGAAGGCTCCAAGGCGGCGCGGGACCCAGACCTCACAGAGGCGCTGACTCCCACACCGGAGCTCGAGGCCACAGAGCTGGAGGACAGCGGCCATGCTTACTGGAGGGACAGCATGGACATGGCGGCCCCCGTAGGGGGACTCCACCGCCGAGTTTGATACGAGAGGCTTGTTACATGCAGAAGAGCTCTCGCTAACAGCCTCGGGCGAAATATCGGACGACAAAGCTGAAAACGAGGACAAAGGAGAAGACGAGGACTTCTCCCAAAACCCAACGACAGCTCCCCCAGAGACTGATGTCTCCATCCCCGCTCTGTTTGACCTGTGTCGCAGAGCGGTGGACACGCTGCGGATCAATTGGCCAGAACCCCCACCTCGCCAACAGGTTACGAGGTTGGCGGGGAACTACTTCTTCGCCAAGCAGCAGTCGGCCACGAGGCACAGGATGCCGATTTTTCCCCAACTTCCAGACGGAGTTAACTCGCACCTGGGCTGAACCCAGGGCTCCGATGCTTCTGCCTCTCTCCCAGTTCCTCAACGTCGCCAGGATGGAGGCTGTAGGAATGGCCAACATCCCACAAATGGAAGACATGCTGGCGGTCCAATTAGCCCCCAAAACATTGGGCTCCAGGCCAACTCTTCCCAGTAAGGCCTGCCGCATGTCGGCCTCCCAGCTCGAAAAGGTTACCGAGCTCAGGGCCTCGCGGTCCGCGCCATGAATGCTTCGGCCATGATGCAGGCCTACTTGGTGGAGAAGCTGCAGGAGCTCCAGCAGACTACCAACAAGAAGAACGTGGCCGAGGCCCTGAAGGAAGCCCGCAAGGCGACATACTTTGTCCTCCGCCTCATGGGGACAGCGGCCATTGCTCAAGGGAGGAGTATGGCTGAGATTGTCATCGCTCAACGCCACTTGTGGCTAAACTTGACGGACCTGCCGGAGGGCCAGCGGCACCCATTCCTCCACCATTTGATCGAGCCCACGGGGCTCTTCGGAGGAGCCCTAGAACGAATCCAGAGCAGGCTGGAACAAAGGCGGAAACAGGCTGAAGCCTTGCGCGAGGGGATGCCGAGAAAAACATTTGTGCCTCCCAGAGACGCCAGTGGAAGCAGAGGCATGCAGCCTCGACACCGCTCAGCCACACGTCGCCCCCCGCAAAAGAGGCCAGCGTTCGACGGAGAACAGAGGCCGAGACCGGCAACAGGACTGCCCCAGGCTGGCCAGGCTTGGGCGAGGAACAGGTTCGTTCCCTGCCAGGCGGCTCCACCGAGGTCATCCTCGACGAACCGGGACAGGAGGCAGAAGCCGGCCTGACGAAACAAGACGGCTTCGCAGCATTACAGGTTCTCCCGACCACGTGGTACGGGAAACCGGACTTTTATGCCCAGACTTTATGTGTGAAATGCAGCAAAAAGCTGGTGGCAATTGTGTGTGTATTAAACATAACTCAGCAGTGTATGTAACAAAGACTATTTTCTCTTTAAAACACGAAAATAAAGTTTCAAAAGCAGAACATGCCTTATGTCTTGACTCAAAAAAAACATAGCACCTTTTTTATGAAAACAGTGTCAATAAAGGGAGAGGGTTGTCACCTCTCCTCTCTCAGACACCCATTGTCAGGTCAGACAATGAGCCTCAGCTGGAGGTCAGGAGTCTGTCTGCCACAGGTAGACTCTCTGGCTGCCGCTGGCGGACAGGTCAGCTTTTCAAAGGGCGAGCGGGTGGGGGCCACTCTGCCCCCTCCCGCCCCACGACACACACACAACCTAGAATACACATGCCTTACAGGCTGGGTACACACGCGGGTGCCTGGGAGGCATGCAAACCGTGCACGTGGGTCATGTCCACCATCAGCCAGGGCCTCCGGCTGCAGTACCACAGGTGGCCACCCCCCTTTCACGGGGGTGCTGGTGTCCACCATAAGCCCAGACCGTGCACACGTTCTGAGAGACGAAGTCTCCAAGATGTTACAGAAAGGGGTAATAAATGTTGTTCCAGCTCACGATGTGAACAAAGGCCATTATAGCAAGTATTTCTTGGTGCCAAAGGCTTGCGGCCTATCCTGGATCTCAGGATTCTGAACAAAAGGATAAAAACATTCAAATTCAGGATGTTCACACTGCGACAAGTAATCCACTCAGTATGGGGCAGCCGTGGCGTAGTGGTAATGGCAGTCGTCCCCCGATCGGAAGGTTGGCGGTTCGAATCCCGGTTCCCCACACCATGTATCGTTGTGTCCTTGGGCAAGACACTTAACCCCGAGTTGCTCCCGGTAGGACTGGAAAGCACCTTGCATGGTAGTCTGCCACTATTGGTGTATGAATGTGTGTAGCATTCAATGTGTGTAGCACTTTGAGATTTTCACTAATGAAAAGTGAGTTATAAATTGAATTCATTATTATTATTATTAAAACCGAGGGATTACTTCTGCACGGTCAATCTCAAAGATGCCTTTTTCCACGTGAACATCCTGCCACGGCACAGAAAATATCTCAAGTTTCTCCTTCGAGGGAAAAGCCTTCGAGTTCCTGGCACTCCCTTTTGGACTAAATACAGCCCCCAGATCATTTACGAAATGCCTGGACGCGGCCTTAACCCCACTGAGGAGTCAAGGGGTCAGAGTTCTGAATTATTTAGACGATCTGCTCATCCTTGGGCACGACAAGGCCCAAGCGCAGCAGCACTCACAGAAGGTGATGTCTCACCTGGAAGCTCTAGGTTTCGTCATAAACCTGGAAAAGAGCAATCTGACCCCATCTCAGATTACCGTATTTTTGGGTGTACAGGTCAACTTAATTCTGTACAGAGCAAGGCTCTCAGAAGCGCGGGTTTCATCCCTCCATCTCTGCCTGGCACGTTTTCAGCTGGGCCGGAAAGTCTCCCTCAAACTGTGCCAGCGTCTCCTGGGCCTCCTGACGGCAACCATTGTCTGCATGCCTCAGGCCTTATTAAAAATGCACCCTCTACAGATATGGCTCAACAAAAAAATGTATCCTGCTCTTCCCAGACAGACAAGGGGGATACTGATCAACACAGAGTGCATGAAAGCTCTGGAACCCTGGAGGGCCCAATCAATGTTCAGGACAGGCGTCACACTGGGACGAGTACTGTCTCGAGTACTGGCCACCAAAGATGCTTCAAAGACTGGGTAAGGGGGGGTCTCTGCAGAAACCAGTATGCCCAAGAGGTCTGGAAACAGCCGGAGGCAAAGTTCCACATAAATTTCCTAGAACTGAATGTAATGTTTTTGTCCCTGAAGCATTTTTACAGGAAAGGACTACAGTAATTGCACAACAACATGTCCTGATAAAATCGGACAACAGGACGACAGTGTCCTACATCAACAAGGAAGGCGGGACAAGGTCCCAACCCCTCCTCAGGTTGACACACAAGCTGCTCACGTGGTGCAGCTCCCGGATATTGTCCCTGAGGGCGACACACATCCCGGACGAGCTAAACCATGGGGCAGACGCCCTCTCAAGAGGGCCCCTCCTCGCTTCGGAGTGGAGACTGAACCCGCGCATTGTGGACCAGAACTAGGTACAATACGGGCGGGCATCCATAGATCTGTTCGCTTGCAGCAGCAACACGCACTGCACCCTGTATCATTCGATAAGGGAGACAGACGCACCAATGGGAACAGACGCCCTGACGTACGAGTGGCCAACGGGGGAGCTGTATTATGCATTTCCCGCCGTCCCCCTGATTCAGGCGACGCTGGAACGCGTACGCAGGGGAGCTTTCTCCCTGATACTCATAGCTCCCAGGTAGCCACAGAAACCATGGTTTCCAGAAGTGATCTCACTGATGACGGGGACACCATGGCAGTTGCCCCCCCCACAGGGACCTGCTGACTCAGGCCCACGGGTAGCTCTTTCACCCACGCCCAGAATTGTTGCTTCTCTGGGCCTGGCCGCTGAAAGGAACTGGCTGATGGCCTCCGGCATGCCCGGTAATGTTATAAACACAATACAGGGAATGAGAGCTCAGTCAACTCAGACTCTCAATGCTCACAAATGGCATGTTTTTGAGGCCTGGTGTCTAGAGAGGAATATTATCTCATATTCCTGTGACCTGGTCCAGCTCCTCACTTTTCTACAGGACCTGCTGGACCAGGTTTGCCCCAGACGGGTCAAAGGTCACCTTGCGTCCAAACCCTACATATGTGCCAAAGGTTCCAACTTTAAATCCCAGAAGTCTGGACTTTGAGCTGTCAACATTTCCTCCCCCCCACCCGTCCTAACTGAAGGACAGAGGAGGCTGAACGCGCTCTGCCCTGTTAGGGCCCTGAGCGCTTACATGGAAAGAACTGTCAGTTGGAGGAAAACAAACCAGCTGTTTGTGTGTTTTGCTAATCCAGCTGCTGGCAGAGCCCTGTCAAAACAGCGCCTCTCACACTGGGTGACTGAGGCCATTAAGAGGGCATACAGCAGTAAAGGTCAGCAGGTGCCCAGTGGGGTACATGCTCATTCCACAAGAGGCCTGGCTGCCTTATGGGCCTTATTCTGAGGTGTGCTAGTAGCAGAAATATGTGCAGCTGCTAACTGGGCCTCTTCAAACACATTTGTGAAACATTACGGTTTAGACGTCACAGCATGTGACGTAACTCAAGCTATCTTCTCTACCACAGAGTAGTGAACAGCTAAACGCCTGCAGTCTAAGGCATAAGTTCTCACAAGCATGCATTTCCAGAGCATTTCCAGGGCGTGATTGAAATACGTTCCCATAGTCAATGTGTTGCACTGAGTGGACTGACTGACAAGGGAACTGAAAGTTATGCACCCTAACTCATGTTCCCTGAAGGAAGGGAACGAGGTGCAACACATGTTTGCCCTTTCAATGCCCAAGCTCGGTGAAGTGCACCCTGAGAAAGAAGGTGGGGCGTCAGCCCCTTTTATACAAAGAGGGCGGGGCCTCATTGGTGACGCTGATGCCCACCTGCCATATTCAAGGCGTGATTGTATTACTTCAGGTGAACCGCACGGCGGCACAATTCCCATAGTCAATGTGTTGCACCTCGTTCCCTTCCTTCAGGGAACATGAGTTATGGTGCATAACTTTCAGGTCTCACCTCTTGTAAACTTTTCCTTTGACCTTTGCTGACACCTTTTTGTCACAAATTACTCCTGAACCTTTTCACCATCCACTCCATCCTGCCTGGACTCTCTTTTTCACATTCCCCATTTTCCTGGACAGTGGACCCCAAGTGCTTTAAGTCCTGCACCTTCGTGACCTCTGCTCCTTGTAGCCTCACTGTTCCACCAGCCTGCAGTGGATGAACATAGCATCTTTTTTAAAGTCTACTTTACCTGTAGAAAAGATTTACGTTACTTATTAAAGCCCAAATAAAGAGGACACCAGGTAAGAAAATACCAAAAGTTCTCAATTTTTCATTAAGTCCTCAGAAGAAAAGCTCGACTACATTTTGCCAGAAACGTTTCACAAAAGCAGATTAGTTCTGATTGAGCTTTATTTGGAAACAAATATCAACCTGCTATAAAAACACAGGATCATGACCTGAATTATAATCTGCAAAGCATATGGAGGCAAGTATGAACATACAATATGTGACTTCTAGTAACACCGAGTTGGACGCATCTGGGTGATGTTCAGTTTTATGGTGCATAAATATATACTGCTGGTTTAAATACAGCCAAAAACAACAACTGGACTGGACAGCAGTTCACTGTAAAGATGTGAACAAAGAACCTAGAATATACTGAGGGATGTTTTTGAAGAAAGAACAGAATATTCTCTAGATAGCTCCACATCTCAACCGGATTGTAATGCATTTCACTTTCTGAAAACAAAATTAAAGTCTGAAAGAGCCACAAATTAACAAAAACTGAGGCAGTGATTAAAATATGAATCATCCTTCAGTTGTTCAACTACTGAACAATAAGTAATTGNTACAGGTAGTCCCCGACTTACGAGCGCTCTGACCTACGAGGTTCCGGACTTACGAGCTGGCGAATTTTTTGAAAAAACGCAAAAAATACAGAGTTTTTCTGTGTTTTTTCACCACAGTTCGTTAGCTAAACATGTGGACACACGTTTCCGATCATTTTTATGCACTCGTAAGCAGTTTTTCGATGAAAAACGAGTGTTTGTAGTCGCGCTAGCAAAACCGTTCCAATTTACGAGCGAAATTCCGGACTTACGAGACACGTGGCGGTCGTTCCGAATTACGAGATTTCCGTGTTACGAGCAACTCGTTGTAACGGATCTCGCTCGTAAGTCGGGGACTACCTGTACCTAATGGAAGCATATACAAGGTAAAGAGTATTGGTCCAAGCACTGAAACTTGAGGAACTCCATGACTAACTTTGGTTAGAAAGTCAAAGTCAAAAGTCAACGTCAAATTTATTTGTATATAACATGTAAAACAGAAACTGTTGCCAAAGTGCTTAACAAAAAGATTACAGCATCAAATATAAATGACAGGTTATAATTACAAAGTCAAAGTCAACTTTATTGTCAGAACTGCAATACTGTATGTACAGGACATACACAGGATTGAAATTGTGTTTCTCTCAGTCCCTCGGTGCAACAGTAACCATTTAAACACTAAAACACTGAAACATTTAATAAACATAAGCATAAAATAGTAAAAGTGTAACACTGTCCTGAGTTTTTGCATAGTAGTATAAAAGTATGAAAATTTACACCAACACTAAAACACTAAACATTTAATGAACATAAGCATAAAATGAAATAATAAAAGTGTAATACTGTCCTGAGTTTTTGCATAGTAGTATAAAAAGTATAAAAAGTATATCTATAAAATAAACTGAAGGTTCTAGCATTGACATTTGCAAAGAGTGGCAAAGCAGCATATGAGTTAATGTACACAGTATATGTATGAGGTAGTTGATGTTGGTATAGAGGCAAAGTGGCATATGCAGTAAGGCACATAAGGCACATTGGGCATCCTTAAATAAGGCTAGTCAGAGAATACTGTATATGTATCAGCAGTAGTGTAGATATAAAAGTAGTGTAAATGTAAACAGTAGTAATAAATGTAAACAGTAGTAATAAATGTAAACAGTATTAATAAATGTAAACAGTGAATGTAAACAGTAGTATGACTATAGGCAGTAATGTAATACAAACATTAGTGCAAATATGAGAAGTAGTGCAAACTGAATGAGCACATGACCGAGAGTTTAGTGAATAACCCGTTTGATGACACAGAGTCCAGTGTTAAAATCTTTGTGTTGTGTGGTAATGTGTGAGAAAGTTTTTTGTGTTAAGGCAGTTCAAATGGGAGGGGAGGCAGAGCAGGCAGAGTGTTTAGCATCCTGACTGCCTGATGAACAGAGCTGTCTCTCAGTCTGCTGGTTCGAGCCTGGAGACTTCTCAGTCTCCTCCCTGATGGCAGCAGTCTGAAGCAGCTGTGTAGTGGGTGTGTGGGATCACCTGCCATGCAGAGGGCTTTCCGAGTGAGGCGGTTGCTGTGTAAGTCCTGCAGTGAGGGGAAGGAGGTGCCGACGATCTTCTCAGCTGCTCTCACGATGCGCTGGAGGCTCTTGCGGCAGGATGCAGTACATGCACCAAACCACACAGTGATGCAGCTGGTCAGGACACTTTCTATGGCACCCCTGTAGAAGGTGCTCATGATGGGGGTTGAAGCTCCAGCCCTTTTCAGCTTGCGGAGAAAGTAGAGACGCTGGTGAGCCTTCTTGGCCAGCATACAGAATAAAAACATAAAAACACAAAACATTATTGGAAAACGATGAAATAGTAAAACAGATCACCCTCTGTTAAATGTTAATGAATACAAGTGTGATTTCAGGAGAGATTTAAAAGCAGAGACTGAAGAGGCCTGTCGAATGCTGATGGGCAGATCGTTCCAGAGTTTAGGGCCCACAACTGAAAACTAACTCCCGATCTCCTCTGATCTTCAACCTGGTTTTTGGTACCACCAAAAGCAGCTGGTCTGATTATCTCAAAGCCCAAGAAGGAGCATAATTATGAAGGTCAGAGAGGTGTGAGGGTGCAAGGCCAGAAAATAGTAACAGCATGGTAGAATTTTAACAGTGATTTGTATGAATAATTATTTTACAATTAGTAATATAAGCTATAAATGATATTCTGTTTATTGCACATAACTAACATATACACACAGGTTGTGTGACAGGTTTTTACAAAAGGCTATCAAAGTCTGGACGAGAAATACAGCTCATTGAACAATTATCGACCGATCTCTAAACTCTGCATCTTAGCCAAGGTTCTAGAAAAACTGATAAACTCTCAGATCAAAAACTATCTGGACTCATTTAACATCTTACCTCTTCATCAATCTGGTTTCAGGAAAAAACACAGCACAACAACTGCTTCTCTGAAGGTTCTGAATGATGTTGTTGAAGCATTGGATGCTAAGGACTATTGTGCTGCACTTTTCTTAGACCTGTCTAAAGCTTTTGACACTGTGGATCATAACATCCTGTGTCATAAGCTCTCAGAAATCGGTTTCTCTGATCACACCATCGGTTGGTTTTCTAACTATCTTTCCAATCGGAGGCAATGTGTTCAACATAACGGTACTTCTTCCAGCTATTTAACAGTTAAAAATGGTGTACCACAAGGCTCAGTTTTAGGACCCACTCTCTTTACAATCTACATAGCTAATGTAGGTCACTGCATCCCTGATGCATCCTTACATTTCTATGCTGATGATACAGTTGTTTATTGCCGAGCTAAAACAGTAGCTAAGGCTTTCCAGTTACTGCAATCCGCTTTTGACATCATCCAGTCAGATTTGTTCCGTCTCAAACTTGTCCTAAATGCTGATAAAACAAAAGGGATGTTTTTTTTTCAAATAGGAAGGCGGTTCCAGCAGATCCTCCTCTGATTTTATCTTCAAATGGTGTCCCTATTGAGTTTGTTGATTCCTATAAATATCTGGGTATCCTGATCGATTCACATCTCTCTTTTAAACTCCACGTGGAAAACCTAGTGAAGAAACTGAAAGTTAAACTGGGTTTCTTTTTCAGAAACAGATCATGTCTATCACTGAATGTTAGGAAACGCCTTGTATCTGTGACTTTCCTTCCCTCCATTGATTACGGTGACATTCTCTACATGAATGCTCCTACAAGCACCCTGCAGATGTTGGATGTTGTCTATCATGGTGCATCCTGCAGATGTTGGATGTTGTCTATCATGGTGCATCCTGCAGATGTTGGATGTTGTCTATCATGGTGCACCCTGCAGATGTTGGATGTTGTCTATCATGGTGCATCCTGCAGATGTTGGATGTTGTCTATCATGGTGCATCCTGCAGATGTTGGATGTTGTCTATCATGGTGCATCCTGCAGATGTTGGATGTTGTCTATCATGGTGCATCCTGCAGATGTTGGATGTTGTCTATCATGGTGCATCCTGCAGATGTTGGATGTTGTCTATCATGGTGCATCCTGCAGATGTTGGATGTTGTCTATCATGGTGCATCCTGCAGATGTTGGATGTTGTCTATCATGGTGCATCCTGCAGATGTTGGATGTTGTCTATCATGGTGCATCCTGCAGATGTTGGATGTTGTCTATCATGGAGCACCCTGCAGATGTTGGATGTTGTCTATCATGGTGCATCCTGCAGATGTTGGATGTTGTCTATCATGGTGCACCCTGCAGATGTTGGATGTTGTCTATCATGGTGCATCCTGCAGATGTTGGATGTTGTCTATCATGGTGCATCCTGCAGATGTTGGATGTTGTCTATCATGGTGCATCCTGCAGATGTTGGATGTTGTCTATCATGGAGCATCCTGCAGATGTTGGATGTTGTCTATCATGGTGCATCCTGCAGATGTTGGATGTTGTCTATCATGGAGCATCCTGCAGATGTTGGATGTTGTCTATCATGGTGCATCCTGCAGATGTTGGATGTTGTCTATCATGGTGCATCCTGCAGATGTTGGATGTTGTCTATCATGGAGCATCCTGCAGATGTTGGATGTTGTCTATCATGGTGCATCCTGCAGATGTTGGATGTTGTCTATCATGGAGCATCCTGCAGATGTTGGATGTTGTCTATCATGGTGCATCCTGCAGATGTTGGATGTTGTCTATCATGGTGCATCCTGCAGATGTTGGATGTTGTCTATCATGGTGCATCCTGCAGATGTTGGATGTTGTCTATCATGGTGCATCCTGCAGATGTTGGATGTTGTCTATCATGGTGCATCCTGCGGATGTTGGATGTTGTCTATCATGGTGCACTAAGATTCATAACTGGTTGTGATTATCGTACCCACCACTGCACCCTGTATTCACTGGTTAACTGGACATCATTAACTTCACGCAGACTCTTCCACTGGTACATTTTCATCTTTAAATCACTTCTTGGTCTGCTGCCCTCATACATCTCCTCCTACATGTCTTTGCGTGAGTGCAGCTACAGTGTGCGCTCTCAGGACATGATTACCTGCAGTGTTCCGTCAGTGAGGACTGAACTTGGAAAAAGGGCCTTCTCCTACTCCGCTCCTGCTTCATGGAATATCTTACAAAAAGATCTGAAGCTCTCGACCTTGACTTCTCTAAATGGTTTTCAGAATCTGTTGGAATCCTGGCAAAAACCAATGCAGATTTGTTCCTGTTTTTGATTTTCTACATCTACCTTATAATGTTTTGCTAGTTTTGATACTTTGTTAAAAAAAATCTGTATTTCTCTCTTATGTTTGTCTATTGTTTATTGTTTAAGGAAATTCTATCATTGCTGTTCATCATTCTTTAGTTTGTAGCAGGTCTCTCTTGTAAATGAGTCCACGAGGCTCAATGAGATTAACTTGCCTAAATAAAGGTTGAATGAAAAACTAATAAATACAAATTAATACTTTGTATTTATAATTATCTCTATCTTAAAGGTGCTATGTGTAACTTTCTGTAGAGTGCAGAACTTAGAAAAATTTTCAACAGGCAAAGCATTCTGATCCCTCCCCCTCAGAGCCATATATGGCTCTGAGGGGGAGGCTCTGCTGAAATTCAAATTCAAGCTCTGTTTTTATTGGCTGGTTAATGGCGGGTCACTCTGTGTTTTTAGTGTTTTTATAAATGCTGATAGAGAAGCAAGGGGACTATAGTTTTTTTCAGAGATTACTTTGTCTAACATCAGTCTGTCAGTAGATAGTGACAGAGTGAAGAAATATGTTAAAAATATATTGTTAGAAAAGTTACAGACTGCATTACAAAGTTACATAGTGCAGCTTTAACATGTCTTTTTTTAATCTTTCCTCCTAGAGAACCTGCTCGCTCCATTCTGGACCTGTTTCTATATTTCCTGTCCTTTCAAACTCAGCTGGTCGAAGCAGATGTTCGCTTGTCCTGAGCCTGGTTCTGCTGGAGGTTTCTTCCTGTTAAATGGAGTTTTTCCTTCCCACTGTCTCCGTTGTTCTTGCTGAGGATGAGAGACTGTGATGAAGTGAAGATTCAACACAATCTGCTGCTTCCATAGAGAACTGTCACTGTCTGTTAGAATGTCTGTGATGTTTCTCTTCAGTGTCCTGAGACGACTTCTGTTGGGACTTGGTATAAATGAACTGAATTGAATTTATATGGTTTGAACTTAAAACAATCAGTTGTAGATGTGCATCAAATTAGTTATAATATTTTGCTAACAAGACAAAAAGCCACAAGCGCACACACACAAAAAAAACCTTATCACCCTTTCACCTTGGGCTTGGTGAGGGAGAGATAATAAACATCAGCGCACACTTTAACATCCACATGTGTTTTAAAAAGTATATTAAAATAGGGAACAGCAAAATTTCAGCACCAGCTTTTATTTTGCTCTTGTTTATTTCCTGTTTGAACTTTTAGGTCGAGTCGATGAAGAAACGGTCAGATCCAAAGTCGACTCCGACAGATGACGCCTGGCCAAGGTGAGAGTGGAGGGTTATTTTAATCAAGCTAACTGGCTTTAAACTTCACAATGATGTCATCGTTGCTCATTAGAGATTCTTGTCAGGAAGCCCAGACTAGTTCTCACTCTGTCGTGAATCAAAAGATGAACTTTTCTACCTTTTCTCTTTTTGAATGAACTGAAAAAGATTAGTTTTAACAGAATGACAAAAAATGAAAAAAGGATTACCAAACATTCGTCAATCACTTTGCCTCTGCATGATTCATACAAAAGCACCCCCCACGTCCTCCTTTGCTCCATTTTTCATGTAGGATTTTCATCCAGAGCTTTATCTTCACTGATGGGTATGACTCGACAGCCGTTAACTTCTGAGCTGCTCTCTGGTCCTTACTAGGGCTGAACAATTAATTGCATTTGCAATAATATCGCAATACGATTAAACAAGATTTTCTAATCGCAAAGGCCGCAGTTTGACTGGTCATGTGATTTGGATACATGACTTGCGGGTGAGCGGATTGGAGCAAAGCAGAGCATGGAGCGGGAGAAGTCAACACTTCATTTTAACTGGTTGCACAATGACGTCAGGCTCGACAGAAGCCGACACATCTTTCTTTTTCATTCAACCTTCATTTAGACCGGTTAATCCCATTGTCTGAAAGTTTGGTAGCAAAGATGGGCAACACGTCCGTTGGTTGGAATTATTTTGGCTGTAAAAAAGACGACGCTGCACAACGACATGTGCAGAACCTGCCTTGCTGCTGTTGCTACCTCTCGAGGTAACACCGCAAATATTATCTACACTTAAGCTGGTGAAGATTCAGTCGTCCAGGACATGATAAATCAAAAAAGGCGTTCAATACAGAAAGTAAAGTCCAGTTGTTCTGTATTGAACGCCTTTTTTGATTTATCTACACTTAAAAAACACCACAAAGCCATTCACTATAGTTGCATGGCTAGAATGACCACGACCAGTGTTTCAGCTTAAAGTAAGCAAAGTACCAGCTGACAGGAATCATTGACCGAACTGTTCGAAGGTACACTGCTTGGCCCAAAAAGTCGCCACTAAAAAAAAAAGGTCACACTAATATTTTGTTGGATCGCCTTTAGCTTTGATCACAGCATCATTCACTGTCATTGTTTCGATAAGCTTCTGCAATGTCACAAGTTGTTTGCTTTATTGGAATCTCTGCTTTAAATAAATCTGATATTGTTTATTATAAAACAGATTGATTTATTATATAGGGGCGGCCGTGGCACAGTGGTAGTGGCAGCCGACCACCGAGCTGAAGGTTGGAGGTTCGAATCCCGCTTCCGCCCACCATGTGTCGTTGTGTCCCTGGGCAAGACACTTAACCCCAAGTTGCTCCCGGAAGGACTGGATGGCGCCTTGCAAGGCAGTCTGCCACTACCGGTGTATGAATGGGTGGATGGCTGGTACTGTATAAGTAAGTTCCATTTACCATTTATTGTTTCTGTTTGTTGAAAAATACTTGAGAAGATATTAAAAAATAATCGCGTTTTAAATCGCAATTGCAATTTATAGAAAAAAAATTGCAATTAGATTATTTTCCAAAATCGTTCAGCCCTAGTCCTTACTGTCAGGACAGTCAGAGATGATCCTTCTACTCTAAGAAAGGAGGTTCTGCACCAGCTGGGCTTTGCTTTAAAATCCCTACTCCACTCCTGAATTTTACCGAGCTCGGCAGTTTGTCTGCACAAGGAAGAGAACAGTTTTTAAATCAAGCATCCTGTTTTATGTTGACACGTTTTTTTGGTTTCAAAGGGGCTGAAGCCAGTTGAGCTTTTAGGCATGTTTGGTTCATCTGTTGACTAGTCGGCATTAAACTAATTTGACTAAAGTAAAGATGCCAACTCAAGTACATTTATGTTATTTGTCATGTGCAGGTCAACAGTGCACTGAAATGTTCAGGATGAGAAGAAGCATCTCGACTCGCTAAAAAATAAAAAGGAGCAACACTAAAGTATGCAATACAAGTACAAACTGAAGTACCAAAAAGTGGAAAACAAATATAATATTCATAAGGTCCAAAATAAATAAACAACAACATGGTAGCATATAACGGTGCAATAGGTTGAGTATAAATAAATATTCCACTGTGGTTCATTTGTTCGATGAATAAAATAAAATTATACAGAATACAAGAACACACCTTTAAAAACTAAAGGTAGCATTTCTTGAAGAAGTGTGTGTGGTACTGCCTTCATGTCTCAAACTAAGACCATCTTATGATGAGAGGGAACAAAGGCGTCGTTTTGGTCAAAGCTTGTACATGTCACTGTGCACGATCTCATGCAGTCTATAGAAAACTAATAAACAAGCTAAAAGTTCACTTTTATTTCCCTCAAGAATAAGAAGGGATTTCTTGTAGCTACAAGCTGCCAGAGCCTGACAGTACTGTGGCGGTTGTGCCTGTTTATAGATTCACATAAACAACGTCAAGCCACCATGCAGAGGCTCCAGAAATTATACCCATCAGCAACAACCCCCTCCCTGGTGTTTCTGCAGCTTCACTCCAGGATTACTTGGCTGGATGCAGAGATCACTCCCTCTGCTGACAGCGCAGGGAGCGCCGCTGCGTTCAGGTGCACTTCATCTGGCAGAGGTTCCAGAGGCGGCCTCCACAGAAACAAAACAAACTGCTTCCACCGAGCAGCCAGCGGCCTGCAGGGGCCGGACAGCCTCTCCGGCCCCTGCGACCAGGATGTTTGGGTAAGAAAATGACTTTGCTACTCCCTAAGCTCCTTTTTCTAATTGCCCCAGGGGTAATTACCTTGTATCCTTTCCACTTAACAAAAGTCAAAAGTCATAGAAGCATTGTATCAAACAGAAATGCATTTTAGATAAACCTTTTTTTTTTTTGCCTGCTCAGTATCGCAGTAGCAAAAATAAATGTATTTAAACAAAATAATGTGATGCATTGTAATTATCCATGACCTATTTAAATAAAACATACAGGCAACTGGTGGTCTATTAGGAAATGTTCTTCTCTGTTTATCTAAAAAAAAATCCTCCAGCAGGAAATCTCCCACAACAACCAATGGTCTTCAATTAAACTCAGGGACGTCCACCAAAAAAAATTTTCTCAAGCAAAAGTCCAGAATATTTACAATATAATTAATTTGTCTTTTAGGGACAGCCATGCTAGTTTTGTATTTGTTCTATTGTCTGAGACCAAACGTGGAAACTGCCATAAATGTGACACCTAAAATAAATGATCATAAATGTGGGAAAAGCTGCATCGCCTTAAATTAATTACAATAAATGCAGAAAAACTGTGCCACCAAAAATGAATGACCATGAATTGACAAAAAGCTGTGGTTTGTGAAATAAATGACTGTAAATGTTAGAAAAGCTGAACCATTAATTTTTTTATGAAGACAGGAAAAGCTTCAACATCTTAATACAGAAAAACTGCCACCTCCATCTTTACCTACAATATATTACCGTAAATTGTAGAAAAGCTGCGCCTAAAATAAATACATATTTTAAACTGTTGTATAAAATGAATTACTGTAAATTGGAAAAAAGCTGTGCCAAAAATAAATACATGTTGTATAAAATGAATTACTGTAAATTGTAAAAAAGATGCGCCAAAAATAAATACATATTTTTAAACTGTTGTATAAAACGAATTACTGTAAATTGTAAAAAAGATGCACCAAAAATACATATTTTTAAACTGTTGTATAAAATGAATTACTGTAAATTGTAAAAAAGATGCGCCAAAAATAAATACATATTTTTAAACTGTTGTATAAAATGAATTACTGTAAATTGTAAAAAAGATGCGCCAAAAATAAATACATATTTTTAAACTGTTGTATAAAATGAATTACTGTAAATTGAAGAAATGCTGCACTGCTTAAAATAAATACATATTTTAAACTGTGTTGGCTAAAATAAATTAATATAAATGCTAGAAAGGCTACACCAACTAAAATAAATTATCGTAAAATAAAATACAAAAGCATTGGTTAATATAAATTACAATAAAGATAGAAAAGGTGCACCGCCTACTCACCTATTGTATATTCTAGAAAAAAGATGTTCCACATAAATACATGACCATAAAACCGCACCGTCTACAATTAAATCCCATAAATAGAAAAGTTGTGCTGTCTAAAATGAATTATTATAAATACAGGAAAATATCCATAATTAAAAAAAACTGTATATAGTGTATGTTAAAAATAAAAAAAATAAAAATCACTTTACTGAAATTTAACAACTGATAGGTCCAGACAGGACCTCGGTTGGCTTTGGACCTAGACTGTGGTCCACTATGTGGAACGTCTACACTACAATAACATTTCCTCAAGCACACACAATCAATCTTAAATTTATAAAACCACGATTGTTTGGGCACTCCAGTTGTGCCCTAAATATAAAATAAGAAGAAAATAAAAGTAGCCTGAGTTTGAAGTAAATTCAGAATATGATGGGGGCTATAACGGCAGACGTATGAGTGTGTCATTCCACCTTTCTCAAACTCAGCACTGATGGATGGGTGCAGAGCGCACCTCCTCCTCTGGGTGCAATCCATCAGGCTGCAACAGTCCAAGAACCATTATGAAACACACCCGAGAGCGCTGCAATTCAGGAAAGAGCAGAACACCAATGGAGCTCTCAGAAGACTTCTTCTTGTGCGGGATCAGAAAAGACGGAGGAAAATATCGGAGTAATTTCCCAAACAAAGTGCAAACCAGGAACAAATATACCAGAAAACAAATATGGAAAGAAATGCAGGAGGACATTAAGGACCTAGCATTCCTTGAAGGAAAGCGTATCGTCTGCCACTAACATTGTGTTTGGATGAAAAGTGACAGCGTTGAAGCCGTTTTGGTTCAACTTTGTAAATGATGTGCAATCCCATGCAAGATCTCATGGGTTGTGTTAGCTCTCAAAGAATGTGTTGGGGATGACCCTCAGGTACAACAACTTGCAGTTCAGTACACCAGTATAGATATTTGGCTGAATTACATTCATTTGTGTGTTTGTGGTAGCTCACCGACTGAATATTATTGTATTTTCCACCGTACACGTCGCACTGCTGTATAAGTCCCATCAGTCCAAATATGTCTAATAAAGTGGAAAAAAACTAATATGTTGCTTCGCCGTATAAGTCGCATCTATTATGCATCACCACGGACAACCCAAGAAACGTGGGCCGGTGTTGTGTCAACAAGCAATAGGCTGCCACATGGCAGCTGCGGGAGCGTGCATGGGAGGACTTTCACAAGAATTTAACAAGATTAATACTTAATTTATTTGCTCAACTTTATAGTAAAGGTGTATCTCAGTTGATCTTTTACTTAATAAATGCACTTCAATGGTCAAATCAGCTGCATTTCACCGGGACAGCGTGGCAAAATGAAGCTGATTTGATTGTTGCTCCAGGCGAGCTGGACGAAGGTAGCAGTCTATGGAAAGCCGATTGTGTCAGAAATAGCCACTTTTACCTATTACATGACACAACAGCATGCCATACTACTCAAGTGCCACCTAGCGGCTGAAAACGGTAGAGTTGAATATTTCAATGTCAGAATGAATGAAAACGATCATATCTTAGCCAAA